>CAWUFW010022193.1:0-101316 GCA_963921515.1 Calotriton arnoldi | reverse complement strand
CATAGCATAGCATGTAAACAACATAGCAGAGTAACTGTGGGCAAGATTCATAAAGGTAATCTTACACTTTTGTGTAAATTTATGATTGGTTCCTATTCAGCAAGGTATTATACCAGTGGTATCTTTATGACTGCGGAGTCTCCACACTTGTGATGGAGACTTCGCATATAAAAAAATAGGACTGATTATGGGTGGAGCCTCCACTACAAGTGCGCAAACTCTGCAGTCATAAAGATACTACTCGTAAAATAACTTTGCGATTTATGAATAGGAGAAAATTGTAAACTTACACATAAGAGTACATTTACTTTTGTCAATCAGGCCATGAGTGTCCGGCTAGGTTCAAAATATCCTTTCAAATTCTAATCATAGGTCCTGATTCTCAAAGCTATTGGCGCAATTAAGTAAAATTTTGGTTCGCAAAATTTACAGATTTTTTACGCAACGCATATCAGGCACAAAAGTTGCCGCACTACGCTCTGTGAACGTGAGGCAGGAGAAATGCGGTATGTCAGATAAGATGTAGCACATTTCTGATTTCTTCTAGCACTGGCACACTGTGTGCTGCCTAGTGCCAAAGCAGGCAACCTTGTACAATGGTACAAGGGTGCCTGTGTTACAGGCAGGATTGTTTTTGTGCTGGATGGATATCTTCCTCCACAAAAATAATCCCTAAAGGTATTTTACTCTTTCTATATGTGCAACAGAATGCAGTACACATAGAAAGAGGAAGTAACGAGAAAAAATAAAGATATTTCTCCTTGTTGCACCTGATTCAGGGAGCTGCAGATTTTTGATGCATTCCCAGGTTTACTAGCTTTAGTAAATTTGGGAATGCCAAAATCCATGGGTGTATGCATGGGAATGCCCATGCTCCACCTATTGAACGCCTCCCTAACACAAAGTAATGCAAGGCAGTAGAAATATCCCATGCAAGGTATGCAAATCTGAGATGCGTCACTTTGTAAATCACAAATTACATTTTGCGTTGTGGCTGGACCAAAAAGTGGTGCATCCATGATGCACAATGTTAGTAAATCTGCCCTTAGATGTGCAAATGGATTGCAATCCAAATCACAATCATGTGTACCTGTAACGTCAACAAACACAACCAAACAAGAGACGTTTAATGGCATGGGCAAAGTGGGATGTGGCCCAGGGCTCCAGTCTTTCAGGGGGCCCTCTGATAGAGCTTGCTCAGTTCTGAGGAGAATCTTGCCCTGATGACCTTGAATAATGCTTAAACAGATTGTTTTAAATACCGTTTTCCATTCATTTACTTTTAATGTGGGTGATGTGTGAGAGCATTACAGACATTCTGCAGAAATGAGTTAATGTTTCATGCAGCATCCATAAAAATGCTTATTTTAACTCGAACCAGGATCTCACATATTAGAAATGGGACAGTGTAACATAGATTATTTGCAGTAATATTAGTGAGCGGCTGCTGTGTTACAATATTGAATAAGCACATCACTAACTCTGAAACACATTTAGGATTTGCAGTGTGCCTGTGCAGTGTTGGTGACCTGGCCAAAGAGGACATGAAAGAGCTGAAATTGGATCATAAATTCAAAGCTGTTCAGAAAAGGGGCCCCATAAATGTGTTTGGCCAAGGGCCCCCAAAATCCTTATGATGCCCCTAATCCAGACGACTTGATTTACGAGTGAGAAGTCTTTTCTAATTTGAGCCTTGAGAGGTTGTGGGAATTAACAAATGCTAGAAGATTTGTTCCTAGGAAGGGCCACAGTAAATCAAATTTTTGGGTGAGATTTGGTAGGAGGGCACCTAAAATTGGCGAGCGCGTAAGAGAAATAATTTCTCCTGGGGGGAAAAAATTCCCAATGGAAAATAAAAATAAACGATAAAAGTGCAATTGCACTAATACACAGCTATTTTCGGTGACACAATAATTTACGCAGAAATAGCTCTGCATGAGCATAAATGTGGAATTTCACAAAGGTTTTGCAGGACTATTTCTAGAAAGCTTTGATTATTGTGGCTTTCCAGGAGCACTTTCAGAAACATGTATAAATCACAGAAATTCAAAAATCTACGCTCAAACGTAGATGTACATCTATTACTTTAGCAATGCCAATACCCTATTGCAATTTCACTTATGCTGCTGGCATATATAGCTGCCACTTATTCATTGTAATCATGTTTGACATTTCTATGTTTTCAGGTTTATTATGTGTGGCATTTCAATCTTAGGTGAGACACTTTGAGTGATGATTTACCAGGAAGGAAGTAAAGCACCCACGCACCCACGCACCCACGCCCATGTAACTAGTTAAATATCACAAACAATTCTTTTTTGCACACTATAATGATATATATGTAATGATATATGAACAGTTTTAAAACAGCTGCAACACTCCTGAAGTGGTTATGCTAGGTCTGCAACCTGCATCTCTTTTCTAACAAGATGAAACTGAAGACGTTTGTTCCAGCTCATGAACAATGGAAAATACATTTCTAATGGGAAAATTGAGTTGTAGGCTCACAGTTTGAGAATACACCTATAGCACCTAGACATGGTAACAATGCAGTACAATTCATTCTAGAATAAATTTTACTGTAGTGGGAGGGTTATTTCCACATTGCACAGGATATCAGTCTCTGGAGCATGAGATAAACCACATGGACGTATGCAGCATTGTGGTCTGAGATTTCTCTGGGTCATGTTTTGCAAGCAGAGTCAGGTGTGACACGCCAGCGTGCTACAGCTGGGGGACTGCGAGAACCTCGGCCAAAATGAATCGTAATCTCAGAAAGTTTATACTGAAACAAAGAACAGCGACTGAGCTCCATAGCCTAAATGCTATGCGTTTAAATCTGAGTCAAAGGTGTCATACTGTACAAACTAAGAAGAGCAGCCTTAGTGAAAAATAAGTGCACTAAAACCTTTTATGTTGACAGGAGACAAACTATTAAACACAGTGTAGTAATGAAGTCCACGCAGGTAGGATGTAGTTTAAGATGATTTATTGAAGTAAGTTACATGTAGATAAGTTCTTGTGAAGCAGCCCTCAACTGTCAGACTACACCTCACAGGCACCCAACATTCCAATACGCATCATTACTCCAATATTCCATGCAGCACACAGCACATTCACACTGGCTGAGCAGGAGGAGAAAATGGCAGAAAATTAACATGAGCAGGATACTACATATCCCCCTTTCTTATACAAAAGAAGCATAAGTCGTATACTTTAAATAGGATATATCAATAAGAACCCCAGTGAGGAATAAATGGGAGGAACACTAATGCAACATAATAAATTTAATAGAAATAAACAAATAAGAAAGAGCGAAGAGATAGGTGGAAGAAAACAAAGAGGAAGCAATGGGTAAATATACACAAATAGAAATTACCCATCCTCTCCAACAAAGAATTAAGAAAGAGAAGAAAACAGTAATAAGGCGTGAGAAACAACAAGTCAGCAGATAGACATAGACGCATCAATGACCACCCCCAAACACACCCACTGGCCAGACAGGCATGCAAGGAAGGATGAAATAGCACGACAATAACTGAACAAGCTATACACCCAGACACACAAAGTTAAGGAGGGAGGATCTCCTCCTAAACATAGAAGAAGAAGAAAAAAAGACCCTACAGTGGGGGAAAGACTATAGACAAGGAAGAACGACAACCAAGAGTGGTCCAGAATCCAAGGATGAAAAGAAGATAGGACATCACAAGGAGAACTGAACAAGCAATAAAACAGAGAAGATGAGAAGAAAATACAGGAAGTATTACTCATCCTCAACCATTTTAAATTAAGAATGTAATAAAATATAAGCATAACGTTGCAAGTACATAACAGCAAAGTACATAAGCGTAACATTGCGTTATCAAAATTGACAATGTAATTTGATATAAGCATAAAGAAGGGCATGAATAACAGCAAAGTCTAAGAGTGGACTAAAATTAAACTGTACCCCAACAGGGGATAGATTACGTAGAAGATGGGAATGACACCCATAAGAGACAACCCACGAGAGAGGGTAACCACCGGCAGAAATGGGACTAAATTCCCATAAGACACACCCTAGGAAAGGGTAATAATGTACCACTACATAATGTAAATGGGACAGAAACCCATGGCCTACTCCTAAAATGAGGGTGGTAGATAATGTAAATGGGACTGTCACCCATGTCCTACCCCCAGCCGTAGGGGAGGAAAGCTAATGTAAATGGGACTAAAACCCATGACCTACCCTTGAAATAAGGGTGGGAAGCTAACGTAAATGGGGCTGACACCCATGACCTACCCTAAGACATAAGGGGGAACATTAATGTAAATGGGACTAAGACCCATATGACGATGCCCTGTGTAAGGGTTGAAAACGTAATTCACCCATGTAGGCAAATGTACTAAGAGAGAATGGGGCTTGAACGAATATGCCTCTTTTTCCCACTGCCCGTCACCCCGCATGTTGTTACAACGCGGTCGTTACAACGACCGCGTTGTAACAACGCATACCATTACCACACAAGTCGTAACCACGACTTGCGGAGGGGGGCGCTGGATGTTGGAATAGTATAATTTACTATTCCAACTCCAGTCTGTGCGGACGGTAGGGAAGGTGTTGGATTTTAAATCTAACAGCTCCCCCCTCCGCAAGACGTGGTTACAACTTGCATGGTAATGGTATGCATTGTTACAACGTGGTTGCTGTAACGACCGCGTTGTAACAACATGTGGGGTGACGGTTTCGTGGTCAGGGTTGTTTACCGGCTTGAACCCATACCGATCCCTCATGTAAGGGAGAGTTAAGTGAAATGTAAAAACAGGCGAAGGAACAATGTAGCCATACCCTGAAAGGGACAGGTGTGTGCCAAATGACGCAAGATGTAAAATAATGTGCAACTTTAACCCACCAATAAATCCATGCTGTATATTTGTGGGCATACAAGGAGATTTGTATCCTCATATAAGTATGGCACATTAAATAAAGAATGTCACTAGATACAAAAATATGATAGCCAAATGTCACAAGCATATGCCTTCAAATATGGCGCAAATACAAAACATAGAAGCTTTACTGTAAATTCAGCCCAGTACACAATAGGCCATTAAACGGAAGAAAAGTGACAAATGCTGGCAGTCAAAGTTTAGGATGCGCGAGGCACCGCAATCCTGTGTTACACGTCGGAGTTTGTGAGTAGATAAACTTGCCTCTTGCCAAATGAGGTGTGCATGTCACCGAAAACAGAAGACATGCAATTAAGCCACATCTCGTCCCAGATGTTTCTGTGGAGTAGTAATGTGATGAAACCAAACTTGTATAAGAAAATAGAGAATGGGACCCATATATGTGGCATAGACTGACCTCCGTGGGTCCATAGCATCTCCCCTTAGTTTCTATTTTTTTTTTAATTTTAAAACGGCATGTGGCAAAGACGTGACTGTACTTCACGTCAGCACCGGTTGTTAAAGAAACAAAGCTCTATTGCAAAGAAACATGGCGGCACGTAGAAAGCGCAGTGCCGGATGACTCCTGGCACATCTGTGCTGTAATGTGTCCTCGAGCAGCAAAGGCTGAACACCACACAAGACATCACGGAGGATCCCTCTGCGATACTGCGCGACTCCAACAGTCAGGTAAGTAGCGCGCACACCCCTCACAGTTTGAAAATGGAGTGAAACTGCCAAAATGGCCCAACTGAACAGAGGTCCCCGAAGAGGGAAACGTTAAAGCACAAGAACTCACCAGCAAAATCCCGTAGAAATAAACACATCGTAGGCAGACAGTAAAATGCCAATACTTCGTAAGAACAATGCCCACAACGACATTCAAAGTAAGGGACAGCTAGTTGACACCCGCGAGTGTGAGTTCTTATCTTGATTAGACGCCACCTTGTTAGAGAAGCGTGTAACATACCACTTTCTTGAAATCACCAGTCGTGGTCCGGCATGGCCCCATTGATATCCTAGGAGAGAAACAGAGCCATCCAGACAAACATCGTGATCCTAAGCTTGAGATGTAACAGATGTACACACTTAGGCTTCGTGCAGCTGCGCGTCTCCTCAGAAACCGAAGCACCGTAGTGGCAAAATGTGTCACTTGTCATGGAAGATTGTGGGAAGAAACAAATCTCCACATCCCTGTAGACAGGATAGATATTCCAAACTTTGTGATGTATTTGTACGTTCTCTGGGTGAACAGTATTTACAAGCAGTAGTTTGGTATACTCGATGTCAGAATAAGTACTTGTAAAATGTAAAGTTTTCTGGTTGTAGCCTCAATGGGATTTCCTTGCATTACAGAATCACTGCTTGTGAATTTCAAAGTCCCAAGTAAGTAAATCAGATGTGCACAGCATGCCTGGGCTTGTGCTGTCAGATGGTGATGACACTGGTGGGGCTGAGAGGCGTAGTGCTTCATCTCTACATGTATCTTGTTGGCTGCATTGCTTTTCTGTGAGGAACTTCTTTCTTTCTTGTAGACGTCTTTGTTGTTCTGTGAAGAACTGCCTTGTTTCTTCTTTTGAGTTTTCGTTTCCTGTGGATACCTCCTTCTGTAGTTTGTGTTGGCAGCATCTGTAGGCTCTGTAGTTTGCTCCATCTTCAGGTCCTCTTTTCTTCGCCAGGTCCCTTAAATCTGTTTGTAGCACGTAGGTAGTCAACTCGTAGTCATAATAATGTAGTAATGAAGTCCACACAGGTAGGATGTAGTTTAAGATGATTTATTGAAGTAAGTTACATGTAGATAAGTTCTTGTGAAGCAGCCCCGCCAGGAGCAGCCTGGCTGCTGCTCAGCCCATTCTCAACTGTCAGACTACACCTCACAGGCACCCAACATTCCAATATGCATCATCACTCCAACATTCCATGCAGCACACAGCACATTCACACTGGCTGAGCAGGAGGAGAAAATGGCAGAATATTAACATGAGCAGGATACTATACACAGTTTGGATTTTTAAAAGAGTTAATAATACAAAATGCAAATTTGAGTCAAAGTCAAAGTCAAAAGTAGCTTTATTCGATTGATATACAATACAATCATAAAAGCATTACAAAATTAATTCATCATTGAAACCGTACTTATAATATGTAATCAATGCCAATCAAAATTAAAAATAAGATTAAAACAGAATAAAATCATGGTACATAGGACACAATTAAAACCTGCCAGGAAGATACTATGTAAATTAATCAGTTAACAATAGATTTTCTGAGGCTGCCAACTTTTTTAAAAACATTGCTACTCTCCACATAACATGCACATTATCCAAAGTTTGTAAAGCAATCAACGCTGGACGACACTGTCTAATCCCCATAGATTTCAAAACAGGGGTAATCCACACTTTCCTTATATGACAATACAGTCTACAGAAAAAAACAACATGGATGGTAGATTGTCTAGAAGAGGTGTCACAAGGGCACGGAATCATCGTTCGTGACCAGTCGTTCATATTAGGGAAGCTTACTATTCTATGCAATGTTCCCAGCCTAAATCTTGTTAATAAAATTCTATCGTACCCTCCCGGTACGATTGTTAAGTAAGGTTGCATGCTAAAAACACTTAAAATAAGTTGATTTTCTTGTACAGTGGGCTTCAGGATCTCAGTAGTCAGCCGTGACAGATCCAGCATCATTAATCCTTCCATTTTTAAATCTTTCCTACGTACCTCATGCATGGTAGTTGGTTCAGTAAAATACTCTGGGTGGCCTAAATTCAGCATAAAATCACTGACATATTTAACCCAAGGAATCATTAAAACCTTTCCCATCTTCAAAATATCAGTTAACATTTTTAAAATGTCCCTATTTAATTTAGTCTCCTCCTTGGTCCAAACCCGGTGCCATAAAAGTACCGGTTCAAGTTTTATGAGATCTGATAAGTGAGATAAGCCCAGTTTAGAATGGCAGACAAATGACGAAGTACTTCTAGGCATGGATAAAATGTATCTCAGGAAATTGTTTTCCACAATCTGTAGTGGTTGAGTATTGGCCAAGCCCCATACCCCTGCTCCATACATGGCAGTCGGGATACTTTTTGCCTGATAAATCCGCAAAAGTTCCACCGGGGGTTTTCTCCCTAGTTTTTTCGAGAACTGGTCAAGTGCGGTAATCGTTCTTAAAAATGCTAGCTTTTTGATATAACAGCCTGGGTCCACGAGTCGTCCTCGTGAAACAATATTCCTAGATACGAAAATGTCTTGGTTGATTCTATTTTTTTGCCATCCATGAACATGTCCCGGCACTTTTGGCTCCCTCTGCCAGAACTCATTACAAACGTCTTGGAGGTATTCACCAGGAGACCTAAATTGGTCATAAAATTAGTAAAACCATTTAAAACCTTTTGTAAACCTATTTGTGTCCGTGACATTAGCACCGCATCATCGGCGTAGAGAAGGGCTGGTATTGGACACCCGTTTACCCGAGGGTAATCGATCTGCTCTTTAACCAATGCGACTTCCAAACCATTTATATAAAGATTAAAAAGGAAGGGGGCCAAGACACAACCTTGTCTTACCCCCCTTCGGATTGGGATCGGGGCAGTACAGCCGCCTTTGATGCCAAATCGTACTCTCGTCTGGGCATTACTATAGAAACGTCTCAGAAAGTGGATAATATGCGGGTCTACGCCTATCTCATCTAAAATCTCCCAGAGTTTCGCATGTCTAACTGAATCAAATGCAGCGGTAAGGTCTACAAAAGCTAAAAATAATCTTCCTTCTTTCACTCGTATATATTTCCCCACCAGTAGTGCTAAATGTAAGCCCTGTTCGGTGGTTCCCACACCTTCTCGGAACCCAACTTGAAGGTCTGAAAGAACATTGTTGTCCTGTGCCCAATCATTTAGTCGTGCTAAAATTATACGGCCCACGACCTTGGTCATTGAGTCCAACAACGAGATTGGTCTATAGCATCCCGGATCCTGACGGTTACCCTTTTTGAAAATGGGGACAATTATCGACTCTACCCAGGTAGGCAAAAAAGATACAGAACAGCTTGCATTTACTACCTGGGTTACCACTGGTCCCCACAAATCCATGTTTGATTTAAAAAGATCCACGGGGACCCCGTCAGGACCTGCAGCTTTTCCTCCTAATGATACAGAAATGGCCCTAATCACCTCATCCAATGTAAATTTGAGTTCGGAGTATTGAGTGTTATTAGGTGACCAGGTGTCATCTAAATCATTAATAGAGTTACATTCCCTGCTGAAGACCTTGGTAAAGTGTTGGATCCACTGATCCTCTGTGATAGCAATCTCTACTGTCGGCCCCCCTTCCTGCTTTAGAAAAGGAGCTCTAACTGCTTTCCAGAAAGCGCTACTGTCTCCATTTAAAACTGCCATGTGCAGCGAGTCCCATGCTTCGTCTCTCAAAGTAGTTTTCCTTTCCTTGACTGCTAAATTATACATCCCTCTAGCATATCTTACAGCATCCTGGTCTCTTGGGTTAGTGTGGAGGACATTTTTTAAATTTGAGTACGCTTTAGTGCACTTCGAATTAAACCATCCAGAAGAATGAACATTACTTGATTTTTGTACATACAATGCCTCCCTCACCGCACTAGCTATAAATGAAAAAGAAGCCAGAATGTTCGTGGGAGTAGATGTCTCATTTAAGCAGACTTCAAGTGCTTTTTTACATTTAACTACAACCTGTTTGATAACACAGTCGGGATCAACCATGGACCATTTCAGCGTATACCCATTGTGCTTATCAAGAGCAATGGAATCTAAAATCTGGTCACATTTATTGCTATTGTTTGGGTGATTCAACCATAAAGTGAATATCAGACATAGCGGAAAATGGTCACTCAAAGAAATATCGTCAATACGAAAAGAACGAATTCTCTGGGCATAGTTTTTTGACATAAGTATGAAATCTATAGTAGAACACAAGCCCCTACCATTGAAAGTATGGCCCATTGTGACAGGATTTGGGCACATATCATTTACAAAGCCTAAATCTAGAGAACACAGCATCTCGTTAAATATCTCCCCCTGAATCGAGTGGCAGAAATGGGTGCTGCTAAACCCTTCATCAGATTCACGCCCACAAATTTTACTTTCAGAATGCGAGCATAAAACACAATTAAAATCCCCACCCAAAATAACAGCTGTTTCCTTGGTAGATTTTCCCCATAATGATTGTACATCACTGCATAACTTTTTAATAACATGATCTATGCTAGACGCTGGGATGTTGTTATAAAAGGTAACCAGAATTAAACGTTGCTTACTTTCTAGTTCAATCCTGATTAACTGATAATACACATCCTCTATAAAAAGGTCAGCCTGAACATTTAAGCTATTAGAAATATAGGTACAGAGCCCACCTTTAGGTCTTCCTCTGTGACCTTCAATTACCCTGGTGTGTAAAGTTTTGAACCCATTGATGTGAATCACATCACTAGCCCATGTCTCCTGAAGACAAAGGAGATCATGGTTTAGTAGGAACTCACACCAAATGGGCTCACTCAGCTTTGAGCGCAGGCCAGCAATATTCCAGGACACCAGGTTGCAGAGGATTTTCTCAGTGATGGTTTTTGTACCATTACACGTGGTAGATGTTACTTTGGGGAAAACAGCGGGATTTACTGATTGCTTTAGTATTATGTTTGGCGATGTCGCACTTGGATCTTCCTGTTTCTTAATAGTGGATCTTAAACAGTCTTTCATTGAATCTGGCACACTATTCGGCATTTCAAAAGTGGGAAACACTGGGGTGACATTATCAGTTAAAGATAGCTCAGGGACAGCGAGTCAATCGATATCTTCTAGGGAGTTAAGGATTTCATAACGATTATTTGTTGGTACAGCATAGGAATTTTGCATATTCCTTAGTGGTAACCTTCCTCCCTGATCACAGTGTAAGACAGTGGCGGGTTGGTAAAAGAACCCCAAGGGTAAGATGTTGATACCATTAGGATCCACCTGCCAGTTACCAGCCCTATCAAAGATAAGTTGGACCAGTCTGGGGGATCCGAAAGTTAGAATCACACAATCACCTTGTAGGCGCTTTCGGGACCTGCCTATCCAGGATACCCTACGGACCATTTTTAACTCTGAAAAGAGAATGTTTTTAACCCAGTTCTGGTGCTCACTAAATGGATTGCTTTGTTGCGTAGTGTGGCCCAATGTTCAGGATCATTAGAAGCTAGAGGTGGGACATTTGCTAGGACAAGAGAGTATCGGGTGGCTTCTGGGGGGCGATTTAAACTCAAATTCAGATTATTAGAGAGATCGTTAGCTATCCTTTGTTTCTCGCCCTGCATGAATGACTCCCCATTATTCCTTATCACTGGCTCTTCCCTGAGACTCAACCTATGATTTATTGAAGAAGGATACTGGTTATGTAAGTTGGGACGTGGTATCCCTTCTATAGGTAAGGAACTGGGGTGCGCTGTATCAGTAATAGTGGAAAGAACAGGATGAATATTAGGGCAGGGTTCATTGACTTTTGGGCCATCCCTTGCATTACTCAAGGTCCTCGGCGGCAGAGGCATAGAGCGCATGGTAGCACCGCCGGCATTACGTGAATCGGTAATAACTGGTCGAACTTCAGTGCCCGTTTGCTCTAGCTTCTTTAGCCTGTCTTCTATTTGGCACAATTTCTGCAGTAAGGGGTCTAGTAGGGTAGATATCATTAAATCTAGTCTTTTACAAAACTCATCCTCGCTTGACCATAACGTGCTCGTGTTGGTATTGGCAATAGTGCCTGCAGACAATGATGTGATACTAGGTGTGTCACAACTGCCGGGAGCGCCACCATATCCACCAACATATCCATCAGTTTTGCGACTAGTACGTTTTGGTTTCTGGGCCGGCGCTTTTTTCTTCCTGGTGACACGGTCATGCCCCTTAACCAAACTTGCCTTCTGCCCTCTGGTGCTTACACCTTGCTTACGCACTATGGAGGATTGATCATTGGTAAGATTCACTCTAGGATTATTTTCACCAATTTGTATGTCATTAGGGATTGCACCAGAGGGAATTAGGGCCGGATTCTCTAAGTCAATAGCTATACCAGAATGCTGGACTAGCTGGGAATGAGGCTCCAGGGACAACCGACGTTCTGTGAGCTCAATCTCGTGCATCAAAGCGGATTCCGCTCGAACAAGAAAGGCATCAAGGGTCCCTACCACCCCGACACCCACCGCTGACTTTACGTCGACTCATAATCTACTAAGCCAGAGATAACAGATTAAAATAACAAATATCTAATGAAAACAGTACCTCTTGCCCCCCACATACAGGAGGGGAATTTAGTCAGTCCAAGACCAGTCCACAGATGTTAATAACTTGGCCCAGCCCAGCTCCTTCAGGCTCTGACGGGCGCAGACGGGCCCGCCCTTGGCCCGGGTTTCGCCCGCGCGCGTCCCGCGCTGCGGGAGGTGGGCGTGGTTTTATGTCGCCCCCGGGCGCCTCCTGGCGCGCGGCTGCTGGGGGATGTGGTTTCAGCCGTTCCCCTCATGGCGCGATTTGACAATGGAGTCCGCTCCACTCACGGCGAAGATTGTGAGGTAAGAGCCATTCCCCTCACTGCAAGGTTCTGAAAGGGCCTGACAGCAACAACAACAATGGTTTTAAATGTCCAAAATTTGAGTCATTTCCACCAGCTACTGGGCAGGTTACATGTTCCTGTGTTTCTGCAGCAGGCTGGAAATCAAGTTTCTGATCGTTCTGGGATGCCTGTAATTTTTGACATTTTCAAGTGGGATAGGGAATCTAAGCGTGGAGGTGTTGTAGCAGTAATTGTCGGGGACGACTTAGTGGCCTGCTACCAGCGTTCCCTCTTTTCTTTCTGCAAAACAATCTCCTTTGTCATTGAGGTCCATAAACAACAGTCCTTCAAAGGCCACCTGGCCCTAGCAAATATTTTTCTGCAAGAGATAGCCAGCCTTCTGACGGAATCTATTTTATCCTCTAATTACATAATCCTTGGTGATTTTAACTATCACCTGGAGGCTACATTAGATCCCTATACTTCAGCACTTTTGCAAAACGTCTCCCCTCTTAGCTCAGATCAAATAGTTGGTTGTCCAACGCATCTAGCAGGTCTCACATGAGATGGTATTTGTACCAACAACACCGCTTTGACCAATGTAAGGACACTTCAACTAGTTTGGTCCGATCATAGTGCAATATTTTCTTAATTATCGCTCCAACGATCCTCTTCGAACACTAAGGATTTACCATCTACCTTTCCTTCATAGGCTTGGCACAATATACAACCTGATCTTTTCATCAATGCTCTGTCTGACATACTCTTGGTTTTCTCAAATAATGTTGAGTCCGCAGTAAGACAAAACAATAGCTGGTTTGAAATGGCTTCTAACTGGCTATCTTCTGTTAAAATGGTTGAGTAAAAAGTCAGAACCCTTCTGCCCCATGGTTCTCTTCGGAACTTAGGGATTGTAAACAACATTGTAGAAAGCAGGAAAGGAGATGGAGAACTGCTTATAAAGCGGAAGAAAAGACAAAATATAAGCAATGCTAAGCTATCTAAAAATCTTATCCTGAAGGCTAAAGCCTCGTACTTCACAAGGAAGATCGAAAAAGCAAAAGACTCAACTAAAGACTTTTTCAAACAGTCATCAAATTAACTACAAATTGCAACAGAAATATCTTGGTTGCCAGTCAACTTTTCTGTGACACCTTAGCCAACTTCTTTTTGGAAAAAGTGGAAACAGTTTTTAACAATTTTTCCACTTCTGAGTCTTCTATCTTAACAGATAACATTGCCGGTCCATCCTCTGAATCAGCCAATATCTTGAGTGAGTTTAACGCTGAATCCTTAGAGGATATTGCTAATTTATTGAGAGCTTCCACTTCTGGTTCTCCTTTAGGACCCTTGCCCTCCCAATGTAACCAAACTCAGAGGGCATTGCGATCAACCTAGCTTTTATCTACCAAGCTATGTTTAAAACAGATATCTTCCCCACCAGCTGGAAGAAAGCAGCACTGTTTCCCCTCCTTAAAAGAGCCTCGCTAGACCAGAAAGTTCCAACTAACTATCGCCATATTTCACACCTCCCGTTACTGGCCAAAACAGCTATAAAAGTTCATAATAACCAGCTTGTAGCTTTCATTGAATCTAATAAGCTTCTGGACACCACCAAAATTAGGCTTTTGAAGCGGTTATAGCATCGAGAGGGCACTGATCAAGGCAACCAAAGAGATCAGACAGGTATTGGATCAGAGAAAAGGGGAAGTCCTTATCCTTCTTGATCTCTCAGCTGCTTTTGACACTGTCAGTCACAAGCTATTGTTAGGCCAGCTGGCTAATTGTGGGATCTTGGGCTCTCCCTGGGACCTGCTAAAATCCTATTTGCTAGGTTACAAGCAAATAGTTAAACTGGAGAGCTATGCCTCCTGTCCCTTTTCCCTTCCTTGCGGGGTCCCCCAAGGGTCCTCGTTGAGCCCTACTCTTTTTAATATTTATGTTTCTCCTCTTGCTAATCTTATAAGAAGTTTTGGATTATCTCTGACCTCCTATGCGGATGACACCCAAATCATCATATCCATTGGAAATGACAAGCGGGCACTGTGGTCAGATTACACGACTGCATGCTGGCTGTCCATCATTGGATGAATTCAAACTGCCTTAAACTTAATGCTGGAAAAACTGAAGTCCTACTTTTTGGAGACCAATCATCTTTTTGGACTCCATCTTTTTTGCCCACTATTATGGGTTCTATCCCTATGACAGTAGATAAGGCTCGGAATCTGGGGGTGATTATCAACAACAAACTGAATTTCGCTGATCAGGTGAATAAGCTCACCTCATCCCCTTTCTGCACCCTCAGAACAATCAAATAGATCCTGCCTCTGATTCCTGATAACCTACAAAAAACTCTAATCACTTCCCTGATCCTGTGAAATTAAACTATTGCAATAGCCTATTTCTCACTACCAATAAATAAAATATTAGCAAACACACTACAAGTCCTTCCAAATGCTGCAGTTAGACTTCTGTTAAAAATTCCCAAATTTTGCTCAGTATCTCAGGGTATTAAAAACCTGCATTGGCTTCCCATCAAACAAAGGGTTACCTTCAAGGCACTCTGTCTAGCTTATAAGGCACTCCATGATCTTAGCCCTGATTTTCTTAGTCAGAGCTTCAAATGGTATCTTCCCAACAGAAATGTAAGTTCTGCTAATGCTAACTTAGCTATAATACTGCGGTTCAAACGAGTCAGGTGGGGTGGCAAGAGCTTTGTGCTGGAAGCATCTAAGTCATGGAATGCCTTACCTCTTTTTATCAAAATGGCGCCTAGTCTTCTTGTTTTCAGGAAAGTCTTAAAGACCTGGCTGTTTAGGTCTTAGTAAATCTGTGGTCTCTCTGCTCTGCTCTTTTGGCTGGAACAAATAGCACCTAGACACCTCAGGGCAGTAGTGCGCTCTACAAATCCCGCTAAAATAACATAACATTGAGCAAGATTTACCTTTTAGCCACATTTTGTGAATCCATGTTGCAGACCTGAGGCTCGTCCCACACCCTCAGTGCTGTTTATATTTTTAACAGGCCCATCTGTGCAGCTATTCACTCTGGCAAACTGTCACCTGACCATGCCTCATTGACAACATGGTCTGCCTAGAGAGCCTGCGAGATCATGAAGCAGGTTTGACTAATCAGAAGAAGTTTGTTGAGCCCCGGCCTTAACTATAATGAAAAAAACCAGCACCGATACCAGTGCTCACACTTTCCTGCCCAGCTCACTGTGAATCCATTTATCAGAGGCTATGCTCAGCAGCAGCAATGACAAAGGCACTTCTCACAGGGCAAGCAATCTAAAAAGCACACCAGCTGCTTCTGTGAAATGCAGCTACATTGCCCCACCCACTCATGTAGTCCCATGGATGCTATTATGCTTGACGAATGCATTTGAGTGTGGTGCTGCAGACAATAGCAATAATATGTGTTAGTTTAACCCTCTGATGCGTGGTACTTTGGAGGGTTGAGTATAGCATTGTCTACATTTCTGTGAAAATGTTCAGCCCTCTAAGGATCAGCAAGGCTGCTTGAGTGCTGATGCTGTTTATTCTAACACTTAAATTCTAAATCAGTGGGGGCGTGGTCTGGCCACGAGAAGAAATGGCCGCCTGAACGCGGAGCTCCACGTCGGGAGGAACCCCAAAAGGAGGTGGTGCTTTCCCCCAGCGTGAACGGGACCTCAATGGTGTCTATTTTGAACGAGCAAATGCTCCGGCAGTGTTTAGTCTGAGCCTCGGAGCCATGTAAACCCTTTTCAGGGTTTATTTGAAGAACGAAGTCTCTGTGACGGCGGGCGCGCGTCCGGCCCTGTGACGCACCAGAAGCCTCGGCCCTCGCGTGGCTGGTGCGCCGCGCTCGCTGTTCCTCTGAGGAGACTCCGATTCCAACGCATACAACGAAGATAAGTGCCTTTCTGGTTTTGCCCTTTCATTTTGGCACTTCCTCCATGATAATAATTGTTAGCACCTTCTACACATCTTCATGAAGGCCTCATATATTGCATTTTTGGAGACTCTCTGCATGGAATTTCTGACTGCAGCACCTTAGAGCAGCAATCCGCTTTAAGCGCCTTTGGGAATGCCAGACATGGGCTTGGACCTAGGTTGAGCCATTGATACAGGAGTGCTGCTCCCAGCTTACTCCCCGGAAGCCAGTGGAAATCCACTTCTTCTCCTCCCAACTTGCCACTTTCTTGGCAGCATGTTTCTTTGGGGCCATCTTGAAGCTGTCAGTTGGCAGGGGCACTTAGCTTCACAAGCTGAAGAGATGTCCATGATGCTTGGTCAGTCATGCGTCACGTCGTGCACTGGCCTTCTGTCTGGTAGTACTTGGAGTGATGCCTCTTCTCTTGTGCACCTAAAAGCAAACAAGCAAGAAGAACATGAGTGAAATGTGGCATTTTTGCAGTTACTTTAGTAGTACAAACTAACATTACCATTTAGTGTGGTTAGTTAAATTATAAATAATTAACAATACAGTGTATCCATTTGTAAAACCACACCAACATAAACTTTCATATGCACTCAGGAAGGATAAGAAAGAGCAACAACATACAGATGTAAATGTTTGCTTTATGTGCATGAAGTTGGGATGTGGCACTCAGGGAGGTAGCAGGTGATAATAGAATAATCCTTGGAAAGTGAATGCTGTTGTGCGGCTGTGCACCTATAGCAGACATGGGGTTGATGCCGGATGTTAGGAAAATGGAAAAAGTAAATTACAAAAAAACAAATAAATAAAAAAAAAGCAAAACAAATTGTAATAAAGAAATAAAAAATAAAAATAAAATTTTAAAAATGTAAGAAAAAAATAGAAAACAAATGCAAGAAATAAAAATCATTTTTAATAAATTGAAAAAATTAAAAAACACAAGGAATGTAAAAAAATGATCAAAAATTTAAATTACATAAAAAAATGTTTGTGAAAAAATTATCCAAAAATATATTAAAAAATATAATTGCTGGTGTACTTGGGGAAGGGGACTACCATGAGAATTGAAACCCACTGGTTTTTGGGAGGCAAGGAGTGATACTGATGAAAAATACAAAAAATGTATATATTAATATATAAAACACTGTTCATACAGTACATGTAGTATGAGCATTGGGCTACTAGGCCTCAAGCATAACACACAAAATGGCCGCCAACCACATGGTCAAACAACAAGCAGGATGCATGCCTTCAACAAAAAAGACATGCAGGCCTATGGGAAAAGCACACTGGCTGGCTACACAAAATGGCCACCAACCACATGGTCAAACAGCAAGCAAGGAGGCTTGGCCAAAACAAAGAAGACATGGAGGCCTATGGCAAAAGCACAATAGCTGCCTATACAATATTGCCGCCAGCCACATAGTCACAACAACCAGCAAGAAGTCATGGCCACAACAAAAAAGACATGTAGGCCTATGGCAAAAGCAAATTGGCTGCCTACACAAAATGGCCACCGGCCACATGGTCACACCAACAACAACCAGCAAGGAGGCATGGCTACAACAAAGAAGTCATGCAGGTCTATGGCAAAAGCACACTGGCTACCCACACAAAATGGCCACCAGCCACATGGTCACAACAAAAACAACAACCATCAAGGAGGCAAGTCCACAACAAAGACGACATGCAGGCCTATAGCAAAAGCACACTGTTTGCCTGCACAAATTGGCCGCCAGCCACATGGTCACAAAAACAACAACAATCAGCAAGGAGGCACGGCCACAACAAAGAAGACATGCAGGTCTATGGCAAAAGCACACAGTCAGTGTGCTTTTGCCATAGTCCTGCATGTCTTCTTTGTTGTGGCCAGCATGTCTTCTTTGTTGTGTAGGCAGCTAGCCTACACAGAATGGAAACCAGCCACATGGCCACAACAACAACAACCATCAAGGAGGCAAGGCCACAACAAAGACAACATGTAGGCCTTTGGCAAAAGCACACTGTATGCCTGCACAAAATGGCCACCAGCCACATGGTCACAACAACATCAGCAAGGAGGCACGGCCACAACAAAGAAGACATGCAGGTCTATGGCAAAATCACACAGCCAGTGTGCTTTTTCCATAGACCTGCATGTCTTTTTTGTTGTGGCCAGCATGCCTTCTTTGTTGTGTAGGCAGCCAACCTACACAAAATGGCTACCAGTCACATGGCCACAACAATAACAACCAGCAAGGAGGCATGGCCACAACAAAGAAGACATGCTGGTCTATGGCAAAAGCACACTGGCTGCCTACACAACATGGCCGCCAATCACATGGTCAAACATTAAGCAGGAGGCATGGAAAACAAAGAACACATGCAGGCCTATGGGCACTGACTATACAATTTGGCCCCTGACCACATGGCATGGGGAACAAAGACAAATGGTGTACTACGGCAAACACATTCACACACTGGCCAGACAAAGGAGGAATGGTAACACAGAAGAAAACAGCATTAATTCAGCAATGTCAAAAAGGAAATTTAAGTGGGCTAAAAAGTGTTATAACAACACACATCCTCCAAAGGCATCAAATATATTACTACACTTATACACTGCAGAGAAAAATGTAAAATATCCGAAAAAACACACATTTTGTAATTTATTCCAATGCCATCCATGGCCTAAATGTTTTTTCAATTCAACAGACACCACCGAAACAGTTGTTTCATGCACCCATGACTTGTACTGGGCCTACTGTCTAGAAGGCCCATTTTTGGCAGACTAGGCCACGTAGTGAATCAAATGAATATTGCAAATTTATTAAAAAACATGGAAAAAATGTACTAGACTGTGCAAATATTTCCTTCACAAAAGAAGATCAATTACCTGCAAAAAAATATCTAGACCCCTACTGAAACTGCAGGCCACCCAACAGAATGCATTTTAAAAATCAAATAAAAGTACAAATAAATCCTGGTGCATGCCCCCAATCAAACAACACCCTGATACAACAGTTTTTGAACTTACTTGTGAAATCTTAAATAGAAAGTCCTTAAATCCAATGGTATATGCAGCAGACAAGGAGAGTGACAAGGAGAGTGATCCTTCCAGCTCCAA
The DNA here is from genome assembly GCA_963921515.1 of Calotriton arnoldi. Lineage (NCBI taxonomy): Eukaryota > Metazoa > Chordata > Amphibia > Caudata > Salamandridae > Calotriton > Calotriton arnoldi. The sequence goes on along the minus strand of CAWUFW010022193.1, from coordinate 81,804 downwards.
ATCCAAAAGGTGACCAGGAGATGGGCAAAGCACTGAGAGGAGCACTGAGCACTGAGAGGAGCCTGCTGGACAGGAACAGGAAGTTGGAGACTCCGAGGCACTTCCTACCTGTTGGAAAAACAAGTTTTAAAAAAAGGACTCCTCACACAAATATCAACATGAATGGTCCACTGGAGAAGGTTTCTAACTCCAAATTGTCATTTCAAAGAGATTTAGCTGCTTCTCAAGGAGATAATCTTCCCCAGGTTGCAGCCGTGGTCAATCGCGCTCATTCACACACATCACAAAAGAAGCACCGAAGTTGCTGGTGTGGCCTAAAGCCACGTTAGCAGCAGCAAAATCTCGCAGGAGCTTGCGGGCGGCTAGAAAATCTTATTGCCACTCGTGAGTGCCCGGCAAGTCTCTCGGCGTTCCAACTCTCGTGAGAAACATTTTGAGCACGCCAATGAAAAAAACTCCACTCCGTTGTGGAGTACGGAGTTTATCGGTAACTCCACACTCTCTGCGGAGTTGCTGAATTCTGCCAACTCTGCAAACGGAGCGTGGTTTTACGACCAGGCCTAATATATACCAATTTGGTTTTTTTTATATCGCAAAAATTACTAGGCAAGTCAAGTCAAGAAATGCTTTTCCTATGGAAACATTGTCTTAATTATAACTTAACTTCCTACTGGTGCCCGCCAGTTGACTATATGACTATATGTTGACTATATGTATTATATATGGCGGCCAACGCACGAAAAATAAAATAACGCTGCACAAAGAAAGTGGTGTCCGTTCCGTTTTTCCTTGGCAAGATAAGAAGGAGAAGGAGTTTTGTATAAATATATATATATATATATATATATATATATACATATACATGTACACATACATACATATATATATATACACATACATACATATATATACACATACATACATACATATATATTTACATACATACATATATACATAAGTACATATATACATACATACATACAGATATACATAAATACATATATACATACATATATATATATATATATATATCCAATTACCACTCCAAAGCGCCGTTGCGCGCGACAAGAGATATATAGATATATATATATATATATAACTAGATAGATAGATAGATAGATAGATAGATAGATAGATAGATAGATAGATAGATATATTACCTATTTTTACAGCATTGTATGTTGGATTTAGTCTTGTTGGTTTAGATAAAGATTTAGCTATTTTTCTAAACTGGTATGGTGTCCATTTGCAGTGTTTTCACTGTGCTACTGCATGCATGCACAAATGCTTTACACACTGCCTCTGAGATAAGCTTGTCTGCTCGAGCCAAGCTAACAAGGGGGTGAGCAGGGGATATTTTAGAAGTGTACCCCCTTACCCTGACTAGGAAGAAGGGTCCCTACTTGGACAAAGGTGCAAACCATTGCCAACTAGAGACCCCCATTTCTAACACTGCCTTGTTTCTAATCCCTGTCCAAAACTAGCACATGAGCAGGCAGCACGACATGCTCTGTGTTGCTGGGGATGCTCTGCAAGCCCAATAGCTGTGCACCTAAAAGCAGAGATACTCACTTTATTTACATAATAAACATTACTTTTTCTCTGCTGCAATCTATTTCAACCACAGCGTTTACACCTAGGTTTTGAGAACACCACGAAGCCAAATTTGGAGCAAGCAGGATGTGCCTGTGGGCAGGAAAGGACTTTAAGGAGCAGTCAGAAATGGAAAAAGGACTACGTTAGTAATAACATGGCATGTTGACTGACTGAGCCTTTAAGGATTAAGACTTGGATGAGGATCAGCAATGAGGGGGTAAGGACCATGTTCGCTCCTAATGGAATAAGCAAAATTGTAAGACCAAAAATGCAAAACACATATAGCAAATATTAAAAAAGTGGCGGGTGAAGAACTTCTACACGGTACAGGGCGTTCATACGGTATAAGTCATATAATACTAATACTTAAGAAAGAATACTTATGCTGTTCCCAGTCATGATATGCTTCCTTGACGCAAGGGTTTCGCAATATAAAAAGGGTGTGGATAATCTTCGCCTCCGTGTCCTTAATAGACTTGAATTTTTTCCTCGAGCTAGCTATGACATTTTTAATTTTATGTCAGAACCAGGATGCTTGATTATGCTTGTTCAAGGCTTACATAACTCCACTGAGGCTCACTGGGAAACCGGCTTGAAATAGAACTTCTAAACATGGAATCAGAAGAAAAATCTGCTGTTCATAAAATATCCTCCAATTGAACCCCTAAGATGTACACTTTGATGATATTGCACTCCTGACCAAATGAGCCCAAAACATGGAAATATCTATGCTGACCTCTTGCATCACCCATCTTACCCATCTAGCCTTGGTGGATAAGGAGATCGCTTGATGTGATTTTGTAATTGTGATGAACAACTTTGTCACTCCTCTGGGTTGCAAATCCCGAGACACAATCTCATACTCTTGCAAACTCTGCACATCACACAACTTGGGTGAATCTGGAAACACAGGATACAATACTGACTGTGTATTCGTTTTTGTAAGGTTGGAAATATAAAACAAAACTTTCTCTAGTGTAAATAACCTACCTGTTAGCTCCAAGACATGGATGTCTGATACCATTTTGTGTGATATAAGACATACCAACATGTTAAATTTAGAAATGAGCTGCTTTCTAGAGAGGACTGCATTGTTTGGCCATCTTATAATTAAACGTAGCACACTGTTGACATCCCAGGTATGGGTGTATGTAGCAGGACCCGCCGGACACGACATGGATGCAATGTTAGGTGACTAGGGATTTTATTAATGTGATCGAAAAAAGAAACCAAAAGAGCATTTTACTGTGTGTGGTGGCTCTGGTCAATGGAGTTTTCTCTTTGCCCATGATGTTCTTAAGTCGGCACCCAAGATTTTTCTTCTTGGTAGACGTTGGTACTCAAGAAAACAAAAAAACCTTCTTAATATTGTGGCATGTTTGTGGAATTCCATCACCAGCACCCATGCAGTAATATTTTATCCTGAAGTGGGGACAGTTGTGAAGGGTTTTCAGGGGAAAAGGTCTTCACTCCTATGATTTCCCTTGCTTACAATGGTGACCCCAAATATTGACCACGACTCCCAAAGCGGGCAGTGCTCTCCATAAACACCCAGTAGAGACAGTAAACTCTGTGACTTGCCTGTAACCACGATCCTATGATGAGACTGCAGCTGCTGGAACGCAACTGCCTCTCCCTGGTTCGTTCCCCTCTCGGTCAACAGCTCCACCTCTCCTCGAACATCTACAGAATTACGCCTTGCCACCAGTTGCTTCTCCCTTGCTGGGCTGGATTCCTACGTTGGCTGCCCAGGGGTTGCGTTGTTCATCTCGGATTCTCCCTCCTTTCTTCTGATCTCCCGACTCGGTGATCCTTGCAGCCACTCGCTGCACACACCGACATCCATAGCTGGCTCCTCTTATCCCGGCAACTCACTTATGGATGCAGGGTGTGCGTTGTAGGCTAGCACACTAACCCCTTTGTTGCAATAGCCTGATGCTATTCATTAAATTGCTACTGGAAGATGTCTGGCTGAAATGGCTGATCTGTAGGAGTTGATGGTGGATTATGCGTACTCAACCCAAAAAATTAAAACATGTACAACGATGAACTCCATGAGATCCAAGTGTTGTTCCACACACCAACTGATCCACGTGGACAATGCTGACATTTATTGCTTGTGAGTCGCTGATGCCCAAGCTTGTGCTATAAATGCAGAAGCTAATTCTAAAAGGCCCGGCAGGCTCCGTTGTCATCAGATATTCTCAATGCCAACAAGGTCAGTGGATCTTCCTTGATCATGGGATGAATTTCTCCACCTGGTCCCTGTAAGATGTCCTGAAACATTAGAAGGAACACCGGACAGTCAATTGACATCTTGAGGAGAAGAGGGTACGAATCCTTGGACCTCCACAGTGGTGTCAGCAGAATTAACTCTTCCCGCTGGCACCTGGTCTGATTCGCCACCCTGGTGATCATGATGATAAGAGGGAAGGAATAATTCAGCACCTCACTACAATTCTGGAGTAATGCATCTGCTGCAAAGGCTTCTGGGTCCGGTCTCCAGCTAAAGAACTGAGGAACTTGCGCATTCAATCTTGAGGCAAACAGGTCCCTGACTGGAAAGCCTCATCTCTTGCAAAGGAGGTAGAAGACCTGAGAATGAAGCCGACAGCCGCTGATATGCATCAGAAAATGTTAATTCCAGTCTGCCACTATGTTGGCAGTGCCCAGGAGATGAATTGCTGACACCGAAATCTCTTTGTCCAGGCAGTAAGACCCAATGTCTCTGGTTATCTCCACCAGAGTTTTCAATCTCGTCGCCCCAGCTTGTTTATGTACTGTACTGCTGAGATGTTGTCCATTCTCAATAAAACAGAATACCTAACTCGATACTTCACCAGACTGCAAATCACGAAAGAACCCACCAGCAGATCGAGGCAGTTGGTGTGTAGGCTCAGCTCCTTCTGGGACCAACGTTCCCCTGTCAGAACATTCCTACATATGGCACACCAGCCCCAAGTTCTGGCATCCAATTATATCACCACATATGGGGCTGATACACAAATCACCCAGACGAACCATGCCTCCATGTGGTTCAACCACAAGGTCATCCCTGTCCTGGCCTGCTCTGTCATGCCTTCCTCTTTGAGTAACATTCTCCCCTTTGGCGGTGATAGGGCTTCAACCATTGTAATGCCCTGTAGTGCAGTGATCCAGGAAAAATGGCTTGGATTGAGGAAGACAAAAGCCCTACTGTCCTTGCCAGTCAGCACAGAGAGATGCAATTGGATGATATAAAGACTCTCAACTCCTTCTGGATTGCCTGGATCTTGGCTATGGGGAGCTCCAGGGTCGCTGCTAGTGCATCGATAGTGAAGCCGAGGTAGTCCATCCTGTGCTTCAGTATCAAATCTGATTTGGAGATGTTGATAATGAAATCCAAGTCCTTCAACAAATGGACAAACATCAGGGTTTGATGCATGAGTGTATTCCTGTCCTGAGCTATGAGAATCATATTGTCTAAGTAAACTATCAATCTGCAGCCCCGTCAACACAGCCAGGTCACCGCAGGTCTGAGGAGCTTCGAGAAGCACAAAGGGGTGGACAACAAACAAAAGGGAAAGACCTTGAGCTCCCATATTTGGACTCTTCAAAGGAACTGAAGAAACCTCTGATGGAGTGGATAGGGGAGAATCGCTAGATAAACATCTTTCAAATCCAGTCTGACCAGCCAGTCCCCTTGTCTGCGGACATCCCTCAAAAGATGGATGCCCTCCTTCTTGAAGCAAAGGTCCACTAACCAAGCGTTGAAGTCTCACAGATTGATCACTCACCACACCCCTTTCTCCTTCTTGTTTACAATGAAAATGTTGCCCAAACTCCCCTTGGATGGAGGAAGGATCTCTCTATGGCCCCTAAGGCTTCTAGACTTTGAATCTCCAAGCCTATTAGGGTGGCAACCGCCTCTGAAAAGGAAAGGGGAATCAGTATGCAGGCCTGTCTCAGGGTAACCCAGAATTCTATGTGGAACCCATGTACTGTCTAAAGGAACCATGCATCTGAGGATATCTCCTCCCACTTGTGTAGACATTGCGCTGTTATGCCCCCCAGTCTTACTATGGAAGAAAATCTCATTCTCACCTGCAGAGGTATTGTTTCCTCTGCCACCACCTCTGGAGGTACGTCCCCAGCTAAATATGTTCAAGGATGGGAAGAAAGGGGTATAAATTCTCTGATCATTCCAGTGGGCCCCGTCAAAACCTCCAGTACAGAACACTTCTTTAAGAGAGGCCTGCACCTTATTTTAGGCCATGAAGGCCTGGACAAGTGTTGCCAAATCCTTGATAAAGGTGTCGCCAAACGTTTTTGGCCTTTTTTTTTTTAAAGAGTTTTATATAGCGCAAACTTGACCTGAAGATATCAGGTATCAGAGCGTTTTATATGAGCACCAGTTTTGTTACAGATGGACACATTCATTTTGGTTAGGCACGGGGAGATTAAGTGATTTGCACAGAATCACAGGATGTTGAGTGTCAATGTCGAGACTCGAACCCGGTTCCCCAGCTTCAAGGTCGACCGCTCTAGATGTAAGGCTACATCCCCCTTTTACTTCTGGACCTGCCTCTGTAGAGGCCAGTTCCCCCAGTTTAGGATCCAAACAAAAGAGGAGAGAATGGCTCTTTAAAGTAGATAACGCACAGTTGACATTTCCCAAAAGGCACCCTGTTCTCTGGGCCCAACCTGAGAGAATCTTGGAGTCAATCTGTTCTCCTGTATATTTGGCGTCTTACACCATTTACATTATTTTTGTGATCGGTCCAGCAATATCCAGTCATTTTTCCTAGCGTGAGCCCCAGGACTTATCTACACCCCTCTCGGGTACTTAATGAGCTTGCCATGTGACAATGGTGGCATCCATCTCATGGTTGGCAGCGACCTTACCCTCTATGGAAGATCTTGGGCATTCCGCCGATAATTTATTATCACCTCTTTGTCCAAGGTGGTGTCTGTGGTGTTGCTTCAGATAATAAGCCACCTTAAAAGATGCTCCCAACTCCAAGGAGCGGGGGTGTCATATGTCCTCAGGATCAAAAAGACCTTCAGGTAGATCCCGGTCATCACGGTTTGTGACCATATCGGTTTTGAATTTCTTTTATGAACTCCCTGAGGGATACCAGTCCCTCGCATGTTTGGATGCTTTGTCTGAATCAAAGGTGGTGTGGGAGTCAGTGCCGTTATGGTCTTGGTTCTGATCTGATCAAAATGCCCCCGAAGAGGTATCATCTATAGTAAAAAGGCCACTAGCATTTACGCCCACCTGGGGAAAGTCTAATTGTGTAGTTTGTAGAGATGCCGCAATGTCCCAAATGGCTCTGCCATTGTTTTAGAGGGCTGGAGACCCTGGGAGCGTCAACTACACCCAAATAGTCCGTCTGAGTCAAAGCACCTGTAGAACTCTTAGGGTTCTTGACGGAGGTACCCTGCAGTTTCTGTAAGGTCACAGCCATCACATTTTCCATGGATTTTGAGATTGCAAGGTCAATTATTTCTGCCAACACATACTTATGGTCATCTGCCACCATGAGTGAGAAAACCTACAATCTACGCCCCAAAAACTATAAGTGGCAAAAAACTACTGGTAAGACCGCATTGCACAAAGAACTGTCACTATTGTGCTGCGCGTCCAGAAATCATTTAAAAATAAGCTCATCGGCCCATTCAAAATGGCTGACTCAACTCATCAGACAAAAGCAATCGAATCCTTGAGCAAGTGCAAGCGCTCCTGAAGCTATTTTCCACACTCGGGACAGCTGCGCTGCTGATGTGACTCTGAAAACCACTCTCCCCTCTCCTCGCCTTAGCCCGCCGCTGCCACCGTTGGTAGGAACACTGTTCTGAGGGTGGACGTGAGAGAGAAAGGAGTTGTGTCCACTGTGCCTCCCTCACCATAACGGGAGGTGGTGTGCAGCATGTCTCCGCAGAGTACAGTCATCAGGCTTGACTATATGATGCGAGAGATAAACCTGTCAACGCCCAGAAGCTGTAATGTGCCCGAAGTGTGAGGAATGCACAATAAAATAAGTAAAAGGAAGAAGCACTTTCATGAGGCTGCTGTGAGCAGCAAAGAAAGTGGACTAGCGGAAGATGAAGCTGTGTTATATACTGTTGCGGACACTATGATTGGGGAAGGGATACAGTAGTGAACATAATGATTGGTTAAAGGCAGCCTCGGATTAGCAAGGCGGGCAATCGGGCATCGGCCGATGGGCCTCTTGCTCAGGCCAGTTGGTGGTACACAAAAGATAGTCACAGTGGAAAATATTCACAATGTATCTGCAACCAATACATGGTCTATATACTAAGAATATGACAACACCAAATGGCTAATTCAATAAATGATTATGATTTAATGAATATCACAGAAATTGTCATCATAGATCATAGGCTCAAAAATTGTGAACTGAATATCACATTTAACATTTAATAAAAACAGGTGCATACAGCGTGAGGTGATAGGTGCGTAGTTGGGATACGTGAAAGTGATGTGCAAGGGAAAGGTGGTGCATATATATACATCAATATACAATAATGATAACCTAACCTGCCAAATTACTGGCAAAACATACAAATGAAAAATCATAAACAAAAGATGCAGATATAAATTCTCTGTCATCCAGGTTTGATAAGTGAAGAGAAGGAGATGTCGACGTTTCGACCCCTATAAAAACCAGCAGATTTGACGTCTTGGAGGTGGGGTCAGTTGGTGGGCCATTTTTTTCCATTAAGGACTCCACCCTGGTGGCGTAAAAGGCTGTTGTTACAGCCTTACCAAACATGACCCCATGCATGTGAAGTCAGGCCAGCGGCCTAGCGTCAGAGGCAGAATGACAATGGGCTGCTCTCAGACTGTCACAGCATGAGGTGTGCCTGCCTCCCTCCAGGTGTGAGTCTGTAAGGAGCTGCTGATGAGAAGACATTAGCACCTACTTTTCAGGGGCCTGAAGCAGGGGAGTGGACTGGAGCAGCGGGTGGTGGGGGTTGGTGAGGGCCAGTGAGGGAGCGCCTCAGTTTTTTTGTCCTCCTCCACTCCATGCAAGCAGCAGAGATAAATCTCCTTTGTCAGCCAGATAACAATTGCTACAGTCAACAGGGACAGGTTGTGGCCTTAGTTGACGTTGAAACTGGGTAGCCAGGCTCAAGTCACAGCGTCAGTTCGACATCCTGTGATTCTGGGCAAATCACTCAATCTACATGAACCAACCCAAAAAAATATGACCCTCTGTAATGCTATCTGGTGCTCACATAGAGCGCTCCAATGCCTCTGGGCCTAGTTCATGCTATATAAAACTGCATGTAAGGATAGCACTATTTTGTTTTGTTTTTTGCATTTACACACTAGCATCATTCCCTTTCTCAGAAAGCTCTCATGATGCTAGCCAAAAGTAAAACAAAAAACACAGATGCAGCTGTCACCAGTCTCTGAAAATTGGAGGGCTTCTCTTAAGTACTGAAAAAAAATAAAATGAATTTCATAAAAACCCATGGTGAGTGTAAAAGGCTGTTTAGGTCTTTGCAATATTATGTTTCCCAGTAAACATTAACCAAAACATCTTCAGCAAACGTATGAATAAAAAACACAATTAAAAGTGAATTCCTAGTATTTTTGATAATTCTGTGCTTCTAAAGTATATTTGATCTCATTGGAATGTTAATTTCCTATTTAATTACTGGCCCCATAAGCTTCAAATTACTTTTATTACCACAAATGTTTTTCATCATTTAGCTCCATTATTTTGGCTGCCTGGGCCGTATTGTGACCCCAATCTAACCCTGGTTAAAGGGATCAGGTGTTATGGTTTTAAATAGCTGACATGGGATATGTAGTTGTAGTATTCTTATACAATGCAACCGTTAGTATTTCTTTTATGTTTATGTAATTTGCGTGTTACGGTACTTATTGTTGAAGTTTGTTTTCGTAGATGGCACCCACCATCAATAACATGTTTATGTGCGCCTCGTGTAACAGTTCTTTCTCAACGAGATCAGAATGCAGCTGCAGCCAGTTGTAGTTTGATCTTCGTTGAGTGAGGACGCACTCCCGTGCATGCTGCTCTTTACCAATAAAGACTTTTTGTTAAAAGAATTTAACAAGTGTTGCTATATGGTGAATACTCACCTCCTTTACAGTAGTTTTTTGTTTTTGCTTCTGTGGGAAAAGTAAAGAAAATCAAAGAATTAGCAACCTCCGGGTCTTGACATAGAATGCCTCTGACCATCCAATCAGGCTGAAGTTGGAGTCCAGGATATTGTCTAACATGGTTTGAGTTCCATTTGTCCAACAGATTTCGATCAGTTTCTCTGTCTCATCCTTGAATCGAATATCCCCCAAGAAGATGAACGGTTGGTACATTCCTCAGAGTAAAGACATTCCAATTTCTAATATGATGCAAGTTCCAACCACTATCATTGATTATCAAGCTGCATGAGAAACCTGTACTTAAAAAGAGCAAGTATGCAATTTGTCCAAGAACAAATAGCAAGTGTGCAATCAAGGCAAGGCAAATACCACTTGAATTGCAATTCCAATCCCGTTCAGGCGTAAATGAGAATTTGTACCTCAAGCAAAATTACCCCATTGGTTGTAATCAATGCAAATCTGTTGGTTATGTTGTACTGTTCACAGCCCTGGGCCTTCATTACTGAGGGCCAGTTCCCAAATATGTAGAAAATGAAAACCTCCCAATAACAGTTTGCTCCCCCCCTCCAGCCATTAAAATGCACTATATCACGTGAACAAGTCTTAACAGTGCAGCAAAGCCGCTCAACATTAACATTTTCAGCTGGACCCTCTGTGAGAACATTCTGATCGTTTGCCTTTCCACAACAGACTAAAACAAGCACAACGTATAATACCACTTACGTAATGTCACATGCAGTGATGTTACTCCTCTGTAGCGCCAAGAGGCCCTTTTGGTGGTGTTATCTGAGCTCTACAAACCACTTCGAATTAACGGGTAAAGATTCTCAGCTGAAGTTCTCGTTCTCTTAAAAAAGTGAACAGACTCTTCAGAAGACAGAAAGAACCCAGAGCTGTGAATGCTTTCAAATCCATGTGCTCACTCTTTAAAAGTAGATGCAGCGTTATGTGAGGCTGTTTTTCCATTCAGGCCAAAAAAGGCAGCCCTAGTGTAGAGATGACACAGATTAGGCCATTCTTTATTTTAGGAAGAGCGTACGTAGTCTTGTGCAAAAGTTGACTGTAGCACCGTGGTTAATATGCATGATTTGTGTTTTTCTTGTACTAATCCCCTTTGTGTAACATTCACATAAAATATTTCACGGGAATTGTGAAAGTGGATGCGTGCTGAAGCTGCATCCACTTCCCTAGCAGCATTCCCGATGTGACTGTAGCACTGTGGGTAATATGCGTGATTTGTGCTTTTCTTGAACCAATCCCCTTCGTGTAACATGCAGCATACCCGATGTGACTATAAGGACAGTACTCTGGGCTGGTATCTTGAGAGCTTTTATACTTAAAGGCATACAAGTACCTTTGGCACATAAACACTGGAGCGCTTCTAATTTGCAGAACACCTGTAATTATCTTGGGAATTGCATGTATTACGTTTAAAAAATGAACAGTTTCACCCTTCACTGGCTCAGAGAGGGACAAATAGAAGTACACCAGAAACCCCTCTAAACGGGAGAGAATTAGAGCGGGCTGTCGTTTTCTAGACCAACAAAAAAAAAAAACGAGTAACTATACACGGCTGAAATGAACCACCATCTAGTATAGGCACAGTTTAGCAAAATATGCTCATTTACAAGAGCAGAGATTAGGGCATCTCTTCACTACATTCCAGGAAAAGGCCACTCATCGTCACTTTAGCAGCAAGCACTGAATTAGCGCTTGGCGCAAACATTGCACAGTGATGCAGTGGCAGGAGTAATCCTGGATTCACTAGATATGTGGCCACGTGTAAAGCTGTGCCCATATACTTTGTGGGCCTAATGTCACAATGTATAATATGCCCACAGACTTTTTTTTTTTTTCCATGATATATTTTATTTCCTGACTTCACACCAATGGTTCCAGAAAGGACGAAATGCACAGCACTCTTTGTTAAGAGAGAGATAACTGTAACGCTAGAGGAAAATCTTGCCTGCATTACAAGCTGTCCTCATCTTCTTGCAGACACATCATCTAGGTATATTGAAGCCAACAGAGCCCTGGCACATTTAAACCCAATATGTCTTGAAAAGATGAAGGTAAGACCTACACTCCATTCCTCAGCATGTCACTTGTCTCTCCAGGCTCTGAGTGGCTCATGGCTTGTCAGATTGCAATGGTACAGACAACATCCACAGCTACACACGTACCATTTCTACCCTGGCTTGGATCCTACCTAGTTATAGGGTTGCTTCTCCCTCACTGATCAGTATGCTAATCTATGTCCATGGGTTTCATAATGTTACACTTTCCAATCAGAAGTAGGCATGTTATATACTCAACAAAACCTCATTGGCATTATGAGTCCAACAAATACTCCAGATACAGATTCACCAGCGACAGGGCAAAGTCCAAGGCTGACAGTCCATGTACCATAATTGAGACCCACAAAGTGTATGACAGGAAACAGTGTGAGGCAGAGAGTAAAGGAGATTGGTGATAGATTGGGTGTACATGAATAAGGGAGTTGTCTGGGTACTGGCAGTAGGTGCAGGTGTGGAGGATGTCAAACATGATGTGAGCACTCACAATGTTGAAGAAGTAATGATATTTTCGAGTCACAAAATCTCGAGAGAAGGATATGGAAGGCAAGAAATAGCCACTTGAAACATATCTGTAGATAGTACTCCGGGTGAGATTCTGGATGTAATTACAATTGCGCTCACTTACCAAGGTGAAAGCGTTTCATAGACGGAGAGAGTCGTTGTATGGACATTACGTGGTCCATGGAAATTAAATGACGGACATTCGTGAAACTAATGGCATTAAGTCCACCCAGGCTTAGAAAGCCCCTTGCTATCGAATCAAGAGAAGCAGACAGAGAACCTATTCATTGGAATTTTACCTTTTAACCATTCAGGGCATATTTCGGAAAGGACTGCCTTCTGAAATCTTGAAAGAAGCCTTGAGAAAGTCCATGTGGACGAAACGCGCGTCGGCTGCTATCTTCTTTTTTCTATGAATGGAATAAAATAGAGAGACCTGATACATCAACCACTGTGGATAATTGATTGGAAATTTGCCAACGGAACTACAAAATTTGGTGTTGTTCTCTGCAGTACTACTGATCGAGGATAAAAGTAATAGTGTTTTGGTGTGCTTTGGTGCATATGTTGGACACAATGTTGAAGAAGTAATGATATTTCCGAGTCACAAAATCTCGAGAGAAGGATATGGAAGGCAGGAAATAGCCACTTGAAACATATCTGTAGATAGTACTGTACCTGTGTGAGATAAGACTCATGAGTGGAGGTCATGAAGGTCATGTCTCAAAGGAACACAGACAAAGACACAGAGAGCTGACAGACAGACACACAAGAAAAAACAATGGGAATGGCTAGATGGAATTTGGTCACCAGTGCATGAGTCTCAGAGTGTCACAGAGAAGGCAATCCCCTATGAATGCTGGGAAGTGAAATAAAAGTTTAGTTGGAAGGACATGGAGCTGTCAGTGGAATATAAGTTATGGATACATTGAGGGAAATTCAATATGCAATGTACCAGCACTTTATAACATCCATAATCTACAAGTAAGAGCCTGGAGTCTGAGTGTTGAAAGGCACATCATCACGAAAATCAAGATGAGAGCAACAAGCACTAGCCAGTCGGTTCATTGGTCTTACTTGTCCTCGTTTGATATCATTGGAACAAGACGTTCTAACACAGTTCACGAAAACTCAATGCCAGCAATATTTTCCCCTATTTTCTGCAAGCACAATCTCCCTCTCCTAACATCTTCCACAGACTTTGCTCTTATTTGTTTGCCCAGTGCTGTGTCTTCTGCCAGGGTCAGTTTGACACAGAATATAGGCCCGGGCACCAAAATAAAAGTAGTCCCCATTTGCGAATCAGATAGCTAAAAAAGTGGCCCACATTTGGTCACCCACCTCCAGTTCCCAGTCTTTTTAAGGGCCTCAGTTTCTGCCACTAAGCTCTTGATGTGAAAACTACCCTAGCTGCCTTGTTTCTCTCTACCCTCGTGGCTGGACGCTCCACTCCAGCATGGCCTTAATAGTTGAATTTCCAAATTTCTAGAAATGTTGTGATGATGGCTATGATTTCGCTTTGGTTGTTACAGAAAAAACTTGGGATGCTCTTTCTGGTTATCTTCATATTGAAAATAACCTTATCAAACTCCGTAATTTTCTAAAAATCATTTTTTTCTTTACTGATCAGTTCTCTTATATAGTCATCTCTTTCCAAGGCTTAGATTTAAGGTCAGGTCTGAATCACATTTGTCTGCTAGAACCAGGAGACAATTTTCCAGGGCAACTGTATGCTCAACAAAACTCTCATCATCATCGTATGGATACCCACTCAAACCAGTGTTTTCTCTCTCAACCACATACTAACCTGTGGCAAATTCTTCAGCAAAAGAAGTTGCAATCATGTATCACACATAGAACAGACATGCAGCACAGGTGGCACCAGTGGCATTGTTCCGAGGTTCACCAAAAACCAGAGAGAGGACTGAGCAGAAGACGTGCAAGCCTCCCTAGTCCACAAAGCAGGTGTGCTATGAGCATCAGCAGTGCATGTTTCTCTCATATACGTCCAAGATAGGAACAGCAGTGACAACAGGAATGTGAGTCTCAAGCACTCAAATGAAAAAATGTAGGTTCATGATTTTGGCTGTAGGTGCACTGCAGCCATCCAAATCATGCCACTACCAGTGGCGGCTCGCATAGGGCGTGCTGCAGGGTGGTGGGCCGGGGCGGGGAGGGGCTGGGTGGGGGGTAGTAAACTCGGACATACGAAGGAAAGGAGGAAAGTAATTATTACGTTCCTCCGTTCCGTCGTATGTCCGAGTTTACTACCCCCCCACCCTGCCCCTCCCCCGCCCGCCCCACCGCCCCGCAGCACGCCCTATGCGAGCCGCCACTGGCCACTACCGTATTCAAAATGAATGTGAGAAGCAGTGCTTCATTGGCTTAGAGCCGGAGAGGTGACAGAGGTCACACTTCATGAACTCCTTTTTGGGGGCACTGCAGATGCTGTCTGGTGGCTCAGTGGACTAATGCGTCTATTGCAGGGGCCTGTGTTTGACCTCATGGTCACAGGTTCAAATCCCAGCGGGTCCACTTAGCCTTTCATCCATCTGAGGTCGATAAAATGAGTACCATTGAGTTGGGTAACAATAAACATCTGTTATTCAGCGCCAAGAGACCTGTGGGTGAACGTGCGCTTTACAAATATACATGTTATGTTATGCTGTACTAGAGGCACGTAAACCCTAGAGTGATCCACCTTATTTCCACTATGCAGTTGTACAGTTCCAGCAATGTTCTGCAGAACTGAGCAGGCAGGACCTAGGGAACGTGCATAGTTACTTACCGTCCTTCTATCTTGCAGCCCCCCACAGCCACAAAGAGCATCATGAGTCACAGAGGATGAAGGAAGAAGAAGGGGAGGAATAGTGCATAAGAACACACATAATACCGAAGTCATTGATGGTGCTCTGCCAGAACCAGACTCTTTTTTGCAGACTGCGCACGTACTGCACTTCTAAAAAAGTTTGGTACACATCTTCATTTATAATTGTTTGTTTCACATTGTCTTGTTTAAGCATTTAGGCCCAGATTTTTAAAAGTTCAGTGTCGGGTTTGTGTTACTTCTGCAATGCTAAACCGACGCAAAAACATTTTGGGGATTCACAAACCAACGCAAATTTGTATTTCAGTTGGTTTGGATTGAAAAGTAACGCAAAGCAGGCGAATCGCTGCTTTGCATTGCTTTGCATCAAGGGAGCCTTACATGGGTGGTGCACGGGCATTACCATGCTACCATCCATTCTTTTTGATGCTAAACTCTATTCTCAAGATCAATCCAAATGTGGGAAGACTCACGCACTCACTCTTGTTCGAATGTGATCAGGTAATTCAGTGATAGGTGCAGACCAGTATAATCTCCTGAGTAAGAGATAAATGTAAATGAAAATAAATCAGCACTTTCCTCCTCCTGTGAAAAGTGTCTCCAGTCAGCACTCAGTTCAATAAAGTTTCAATGATTCAAATTGTGATCCAAAGAGTGTTTAGAATGTTCATTTATTCTCTTTTTTCATAATTCATTTCATTGTTACAATATTTCTATGTTTACAACTTTTAGAAAATTTAACAATAGTGCCCAATACATTTCGGGCAACGCCCTTCATCAGGGGCCCATTCCTATACAAATAGAAGAAACTAGTTTAAATAAAAAATTCATCCAATCATCTTAATACGGGAGATAGCTGTACTCATTTTGTGCTGTTAGTGGTGGTAAACAAGCCTCTATAAATGATGGTTAAACTGTTAATTTCCTCGTAGGGGTGATTCTTAGAGTGTAACACCGAATAAAAATAAAAAACCAAGCAGGGAACGTTAAGCCGTAATTCAAAAAAGGTGCTGTGTAAACTAACTAGTGAGGGTAACCTGTGTACCTCATGCATACTGTTATCAAGCTTAAGACTGTGGTTCGTCGAGATAATCGTCTCTAGGTAGTAAAAAAGGTTGAGTGAATCAACAAAGCATCTTACGCATGCATATTTTGTGCTACTAAGAACCGGAAGAATAGAAAAGCGGGGCACTCGGAGAGTGCACCTACCTTTTTAGTAGACGCGGTTGTTTTACAAAATTACTGTTCGTGTTACCATTGGCTGTTCATGTAGAACCGTAAAATTAAAGTACAATTAAAAACTAGTACACACAATGGTAATCTTTTAGTTACCTTCTCTCGGAATGTGAGCTTATCCGTAGTGTCGCATAGTCGGCGTCTTCATAATTACAAGCATTCCTGTTCTCTTCTGCGTTTCGTGTTTTAAAGTCCTTGCTAACCCGAAAGGTCTTTTGTGACAGAAAAATCCGCCTGATGCAAAAAATGATGTGAATAGATTAGAACTGATGAGAAGTGTTTTACCGCAATGTGAAATTGCCCAAAATAATCTTCCTAACCAGTTCTAGAGATGTTACACCTGCTCACAAAGCAACTCCCATGTAAACCTAAGAGACAGAAAGCCTTACAACAGTGAAAAACGAAATGCACAGTATTTCACTGTCAGGACATGCAATAAACACCAGTATTTGTCCTACCTTTCCTGCACACTGCACCCTAACCACAGGGGTACCTTGGGCCTACTTTAGGGGTGTCTTATATGTAAGAAAAGTGACGGTCAGGGCCTGGCAAGTGGGTGCACTTGCCAGGTCTACATGACAGTAAAAACTGCACGCAGACACTCTAGTGGCAGGTCTGCGAACCCTTTGAAAGGCTACTTGTGTGGGTGGCACAATCAGTGTTGCAGGCCCACCAGCAGCATTTGATTTACAGGCCCTGGGCACACACAGTGAACTGTACTAGGGACTTAGTAGTAAATCAAATAAGCCAATCATGGAAACACCATTCCATAAACACGATTTACATGGAGAGCATATGCACTTTAGCACTGAATAGTAGTGGTAAAGTGCCCAGAGTCCTAAAACCAACAAAAACAAGGTCAAAAATGGAGGCCAAAAAGCAAAAAGTCTGAGAGTTCACCTGATGAAAAAGCCAAGTCTACCAGGACTGAATACCCCCCTGGAGAGTGTTTGGAGCCAGGGAAGGAAGGGCAGGGAGCGTCAAAGGCCTCTTTGGTGTTTTTCCCGCTTCAAAGGCACATTTGGGTATAAGTACTGGACCCCAAACCCACCAAATCAGAACTCTACTGGGACATTTTGCAAGGAAAAAAAAATGCTCTGCTGCCAGGAGGGACTGCCACTCTGCAACTGCATGCTGTGTTGGCCTACTGCTTGCTGTGTGCTGTGCTGTAGGAGGGGCTGTCACTTTGCTACTTGCTTTGCTGTGTTGGCCCGCTGCCTGCTGATCCTTGCCTTGAGTGAGAAGAACTAAGCCTATCTCTACATCCTGGATCCAAGATTCTCCAAGGGCTTGTTGGTCTGACCCTGTTCCCCAAAGTTTCAGGGCCATAAAAGACTACTTTTGCAACAATCAAGCTATCGTGCCTGCCCTTTCCGTTAGATCAGCGTGTGACAGCTGCTTTTGGCTCATCAACTGCATCTACCTTTGTAGTGCGCCAATCGGGCAGTTGTGTCTGCCATTGGTGTGTGATCTTCGTGTGCAGCAGTGCACTTCCACCTGACACAACTGCCTTTGTGGTGCACTTCTAGAGCGTGCTGTGCCACCTGCAAGGCGTCTGGCAACTCAACTCTGCCTGCGATGCCAACAGGAGGATAACCAGCCCTGAACGGTTCCCAGTGAGGAGAGACGCACCCGCTCTGCTCTTCTACCCGGGAGGTACTGTGCAACGCTTACACCCGCAAGGCTGTGGGAGATGCTCTACATAACCTACTAAAGCTTTGGGCTCACCGACCTAGAGGGCTGAGACGTAAGTTGTCAGCAACGAACTGTGAGAGCATTTTTTTATTGTTGATTCCCTGTTGAGCCCCAGCCGTAGACCTCATAAAAGAAGCGCAAGGGCTCCCATAACAGTACAACATTTCAAACCTGCATCACTTTAAACGCATGTGATTCTTCCTGTTATAATCTTGCCTACTTCTTGATAAAACGTGCTAGCTTAAAACCTGCATATCTCTAGATTTATTGTGCTTCAGTTTAGTGAAGTACATATCAATGTATATCGGGAGCATTGAATGTTGTGCATCTGGGAGGACAGGGTGATATACAGCAATGGGCACAGAGTGGTACATTAGAGGGCATAGTGTGATGAGCAGTAGTAAAATAGGCTCATTTGCACATTCTTGATGCCCATTAGTAGATGAGCACATAGTGATGTCAAAGCCTCTGTAGCACAATAGTATGTATGAGTGTTGGTCTATGCACATGGGAGCCTATGTGTCTGTTCTCCTGTGTGCATGAGTACGTTTGTTGATTAACAGCAAGCAAAATAACCACCTCTCACAGACAGCAAAGACTGCACCTCCCATCCATGGCACCTGTTAGATTTTAACAGAGGGTAGAATTTAGCTCCAGGTGTTTGTAACATCTAAATCCATAGATGGGCAGAGGTACCTCTAACTGTAAATTCACATGTCCCTTTAGCAGTAGGCCGTTCTTTGAAAACAATGACTAGTAAAGGTTTAAAAATACCACTTCCAGCTTCAGTAAGAATTGACTTTGTATAGGGATTACTTTCAACATGCAGCCACACAGACACACATTGATCATACTGTTAGCAGGTGTGCATGGGTGCCTGCATATGTTAGTCTGTCTGTAAGGGTGGGAGTGGTGACTACAGACAGTGCATGTTTGGCTTTGTGCATGGTTGCCTTTATGTTTGCGGTTCTGTTGGATGGGTGTCTGTGTGCCTGTGCGCATGGTTGCCAATATTTCTGTTTTTCTGTGTGTGTGCCTCCATTAACTCGTGTCTCTAGAGTTGTCATAGTCTGTATGCAGTTGGGTTTCCATATGCTGTGTTCTGATCTGTACATATCTTATACAAGCCAGGCCTCTTGACTTGTCAAGCTTGTTGTTACGGGAAGAGAAAAGGTGGAATTGATGTATTGTTCTTGACTCTCCTTTCTTACACATTTAAAAACATAACTGCAAAAGCATTGTTAATGGAAGCTTCACTTCTGATGATTTCACGCAGGCCTGAATTCACCCTGGCGGAAAGAGCTGCAGACTGGAGCAGAATGCTGTGGAGCAAGCTTCAGGAAAGGCAACATAGATGATGGCAAGACAATCAGGATAGGTTGGGAGTGTAGATTGTTTACAGTTACTACACTGCACATCAAACAGATTAATTTAAAAGTAACTCCTCCGTCTTCTAGAAAACTCCAATTTGATGTGGGAGTTTCATGGAGGAATGAAGGAATGGCATTGAAGTATGGGAGAAACATATCATTACTGGAGAGGCCACACACTGTAGGCAAAACCCCTCCTACTGAAGGGTGGAGCCTCAGGCCGATCTAATTGCCTGAAGCACTTTCGGTTACAGCAGCGGGCCAATCTAATCAGCCCGTGGCACTGAATGGGTTAATCTGGTATAATTGGTTTACGTCTGGGGTAGCTTACAGCTACACTTTGTGCATTCCCTCTAGACAGCTCCAATCACAGGAAGGGTGGGTGTGACAGAGAACTCATCTGCATTCTGATAGCTCTTCCTGGACAGGAAGAGAGAGGGGGAGATGACACTTACACCTGAATGAGAGTGTCCTGTTTCCCACACAAAGGGC
Source organism: Calotriton arnoldi (assembly GCA_963921515.1). Classification (NCBI taxonomy): domain Eukaryota; kingdom Metazoa; phylum Chordata; class Amphibia; order Caudata; family Salamandridae; genus Calotriton; species Calotriton arnoldi. The sequence goes on along the minus strand of CAWUFW010022193.1, from coordinate 61,869 downwards.
TTATTACTATTGATAGTCTGGATCCAGGGCTGGGAAGAAAGGATGACCTGTGCGCTTCAAGGACCTATTGTGAAGTCATCAAGAAGCACAAGTGGGTAAAAGTACTGGGGCTCAGACCCTAGCAGGACAGTACGCTACTGGACCTGTGAAGAACTCTGCCAGAAGTAAAGTCTGCTGTGCTACAAGGATTGCCACTCTGCTTGACTGCTGATCTGGAAGAACTGCTGATGTGCTTTGTAGTTTTGCCTATGCCATTATGAGTATAGCTTCTAAATTCCAGCACACAAGCTAGTGTTGTCACACACAACACTAACCCAATTGGTAGATGTTATTCTATTGTCTAGCACCCACTGCATACTGAAATGCTAGCAGGTGTTTCCAAACATTGCCTAACCAGGTGAATAATGCAAAACTAATAAGTGATTTTTCAAAGAGCACATATTTTGGTCAAGTGGGGAAATCACAATAATTTCTAGGTTCAGATTATTTCACCAACATTTGCAGGGAGCAAACTACATTGAAAAACACCGGTTAGTTACTGCAAAATTGCCTCACAAGGGCAAATTGATCTAATCTGACCACTGATACTTAACTCTGCAGGCCTGGTATTATATCACATCAAGCCCCCTGCTATCCAATGAGAGTTGTGGAACATTAAATTGCCTCACTTTCTAATTAAGATATCAAACTCTTTCTTCTCTGCACTTCTTACAGGTGAACAACAAAACAAACTAAGACAGTGCACTGCAATATTCTGATTTGTATAGGAAAGCAGACATTTTAGTTTGACTGGCTTTCTCTAGAAAGAGTACAGGTTTTATGCTTAACTTTCATCCCTGGTTTGTTTGGCCTGGTCGGCAGTACGTAAATAAACCGTACTCCTCTTCAGTAGCGATGCCGCGTCTGTGGCCCGAGAGAGTCATAGGCAGGGAGGAGAGAGGCTAACATCACTTTTCTCTCATGAGGAGAGTCATCCGTGTGTACAGCAGCTACTGATTTAAGGCTCCAGTGCAAATTTAAGGCCCCAGTCCAAGTCCTGCGGCTTGCTCTCAAAAGTGCGTTGAGTGTCCCTACCATGTCAGATTTTCGGTATTTTAGTTCAACATTTGGAAAAGACAGCATAAATCCAACTTGGCGTTTGGCCATAGAGGGTCTTGACAGAGTAGGTATGTCAAAGGCGGGCTGACCTTTCTGTAAAATGGGTAATTTCTGACAGGCCGGTCGCTCTGAAAAGTGGGTGAGACTGGGGAGCTGGCATGCAACCACACTTACTTAGCCTTACTGGACTTTAGCAGCCGCTGGATTGAGAACCCCATGGGCACCATGACAGTCCCTGTAACCTTTGTTTTTTCAGTGAATTTCTATGTTTTTTTAAGTAGTAGTCATGTGTGCAGAGTGGTGGAGAAAGGGGGCTGGGCCTCTGCCCAGCTCTCAGAAATCCAACTTTGTAGGACTTACAGGAGGTACCAGGAGGGCTTCTTGACCACCAAGGTCCCTCAGTAATAAAGTGGACTTCATCCCCCAACCAGTAGTGCACCAGGAGGTGCGTTTCCAGACTGGTGGAGAAAAGGGGCGAGGCCTCTGAAGACCTCTTAGCAATCCTGCTGTGCGCAACTTACTGGAGGTAACAGGAGGGGTAGTTGTCCCCCAAAGACCCTCAAGAGCCAAGGGGATCCCCCAACTAGTAGTGCGACAAGAGGCATGTTTACACAGTGGTGGAGAAAGGAGGTGTGACCACTGAAAACCTCTCAGCAAACTCACTGTGTGGGACTTATTGGAGGGTACAGGAGGGGTAGGTGACCCCCAAGGACAAACAGTAGTCAAGGGGATTTCATCCCCTTACTAGTAGTGCACCAGGCTTTTTTTTATCTTACTTTTTTTAGGGAAGGGGGGCTGCATAGCCCTCCTTCGCTGGGCCAATTTCGGCCTCGGAGACCCCATCCCCTGGGGCCTGGCCAATACTTAAGGTAAAAGAGGGGAGGGAGCCCCCAAGAACCCTTAAGAGCCAAGGGGATTTCGTCACCAAGCTAGTAGTGCGCCAGGAGGCGTGTTTGCAAAGTGGGGAAGAAGGGGGGTGTGGCCACCGAAAACCTCTCAGCAAACCCACTGTGTGGTAACAGGAGGGGTAGTTGGCCCCCAAGGACCGTCAATTCCCAAAGGGACTTCATCCCCTTACTAGCAGTGCACCAGGCTTTTTCTTTTCTTTTTTTAGGGAAGGGGGGCTATGTAAGGGGGACTGCATAGCCCCCCTCTTCAGCCTGATTTCGGCCCCGGGGACTACATCTCCTGGGACCTGGCCATTAAAAAAAAAAATAGGTTGAATACTGGGGGATGGGGGCTGTGCGGTACCCCTCCCGAGATGATTTCAGCCCAGGGGGCCCATCTCCTGGGGCTTGGCCTTTTACAGATGGGTCGTGCACAGCCCAGCCCCCCGGGCTGAATTGGGCCCCAGGGACCCCATTACCCGGGGCCTGAACATGTAAAGCAGTTGCCTCCAGGGCACCCACTCACCACTGGGAATGTGAGGGAGGATCAAGGCCCCCGTGGTCCCTTCTGGCTCCCAGCATCCTGTGGGAGCTGGCATTGCTTTTGGGCAGAGGGAGCTGCTGAAGATGCAGCTCCCTCTGTCCAAAAGCAATTCTGCTCTGTTTTAAGTAAGCAAGAGCATTTCACATGCTCTCCTTACTCAAAGCAGAGCAGCGTTTGCTATGGAGAGGTGCTCCCGCCAAGCCATAGCAAACTGCAATGTCCTGGCGGTGGGCACCCCCGGCCATTGCTGAAGCCAGCCCAGGGGGGGTGGTCCCCAGGGCCATCTAGGGATCCATGAGGCCCCTCTCCTTTGCCAGACACAGCCCCAGGGGTGTGGTGGTCCCTGGGGCTGCAGGGGCCCACGCGGCCCTGTCTTTAATTATTTGCATTTGCTGCAGGGAGGTGGTGGTCCCTGGGGTGCCCCACGGGCCCCCCGCATTTTTTTCATTGTAGCCCTGGCGAGGTGGAGGTCCCTCAGGGCTGTGGGGGGCGCATGCCCCCTGCATATTTTCCTTATTTAGCCTGAGGAGGTGGCAATCCCCGGGGCTGTGGGGGGGGGGGTTGGATCCCCCCCAAAATAATTTTACTTTCACCCCTGGGGAGGTGGCAGTCCCTGGGGCTGCAGGGGGTGCAGGCCCCTCGCATTTATTTTGACTAAAGCCCCATGGAGGTTGTGGCCCCCAGGGCTGCGGGGGGCACGTGCCCCTCATTTTCAATAATACATAAAGCCCTGGGGAGGTGACGGCCCCAGGGCTGTGAACGAGGCCATATGGGCCTGCCCCTGACTAATCTATCATATAGCCCTGGGGAGGTGACGATCACCGGGGCGCAGGAGGTGAAACATGAGCACCCCCGCATATTTTTAAACTGGCGAGACCAACTTTAATTGGCACTGTTTGGTCAATGGAGGTTTTGAGCTCGAAGCTCAAGTCGAGCTCGCACACTTGCTGCACTGTCTCTGGGGCTGACAGCAGATTAGAGCAGTATGAATCTGACCTCTCAATCTCACTCCCCTAGGAGAGTCAAATGTTAAATGGGAATACCTGTCGTCTAATAAGGCCTGACTGCTTTGTGACCCCATGAAAAAGTCTCAATCAGTGTTTGTATATGTATGCACGTGTGCAAACGTGTGTCATTTGGTCGCTATGTGTCTCTTATGTGTCTGTTTACTTTCTCACATTTTATCTGTGAAATAGAACATTTAGGTGTTAATTTAGTTTTTTCAATGACCTTCCGCATCACAGTGTCACATGAAAATATACATTTGTATTCCAGGGGCTGTATTATACATTTTGCTCCAGGGGCGCAACAGGCATGTGTTGTCGCTGGGCACAATGGTATTACAGAAGGGCCCTCAGACACTTGTGCATCCCCTTCTGTAATACTGACAGCACTGGCTCACATGTACGCTGGTGATATCATGAGAGGGTCTTCTTAATTGCATGAAAGCATGGTCACGTGCAAATGAGGGAATATCTTTGCTTCTGCACCCGCACCGTATTATGGACATGGGGTGCAAAGGCAAAGAAGTTGTCTGGAGGTGTACACAAAAAGGTGCCTAAAGAGGGCAGCCATCAGATGAGGGAAAGATGGGTCCCATGGACCCCCCAGACACCCGCCTCTAGGTGGGTGCAGTCACTCACTGCACCCTCCTGCAAAGGGAGCTCTTTCCACTCTTGAAAGTGCAGGTGGCTTGCCGCCTTGACAGCGAAACATGGAGCAGCTTTGAAGCAGCTGCTCTGTATTTCACTGGAATGAGCTGCCCTGATGGCAGCGCAAGTACGCAGCTGCCCTGAGAGCAGCACATTCTTTGTAATATGGTGCACTGTCTCGTTTTTGACCTAGTGTACATTTTGATAGGTGAGCCATGGTGCAAAGAGTGAAAGTGCGTCATATGTATAACACAGCCTCAGCTTGATGTACCTGTTAAGCACTATGCACTATTCATCTATTTTTCGTAGGTCCCCTGCAGTGCCATGGCATGTTATATTAATCATTTTTCAAACCTTGCGTTAAAGAGAGCAAAAGACACACAATTGATGGACGGAATGCAGAACAAATCAAAACATTCACCCCCAGTCAAGAGATCTGGGTTAAATCCATCATTCTTTTGCTCACCAGGCCATCCCAGTTTAGACCTGGCCATATGCAAATCAGTCTTGACCCTGTGCCTCATGGGAACAGTCCAGCCCGAACTGCCAAGCCAGGTCCTCCCTGGACCGGAAACAAGCATCCTAGGACCGGTTTCGGGGTTTCACCCCTCATCAGCCAGGATAGCTTGATTCCAGTGACACAGTGAGCCCAGGACCCACGTCTGGGCATACCTGGCGCACTTAGGGCGAGAAAGCAAAAGACACACAATTGATGGACGGAATGCAGAAAAAATCAAAACATTCACCCCCAGTCAAGAGATCTGGGCTAAATCCATCATTCTTTTGCTCACCATGCCACCCCAGTTTAGACCTGGCCATATGCAAATCAGTCTTGACCCTGTGCCTCATGGGAACAGTCCAGCCCGAACTGCCAAGCCAGGTCCTCCCTGGACCGGAAACAAGCATCCTAGGACCGGTTTCGGTGTTTCACCCCTCATCAGCCAGGATAGCTTGATTCCAGTGGCACAGTGAGCCCAGGACCCACGTCTGGGCATACCTGGCGTACTAAGGGCGAGAAAGCAAAAGACACACAATTGATGGATGGAATGCAGAACAAATCAAAACATTCACCCCCAGTCAAGAGATCTGGGTTAAATCCATCATTCTTTTGCTCACCATGCCACCCCAGTTTAGACCTGGCCATATGCAAATCAGTCTTGACCCTGTGCCTTATGGGAACAGTCCAGCCCGAACTGCCAAGCTAGGTCCTCCCTGGACCGGAAACAAGCATCCTAGGACCGGTTTCGGGGTTTCACCCCTCATCAGCCAGGATAGCTTGATTCCAGTGGCACAGTGAGCCCAGGACCCATGTCTGGGCATACCTGGCGCACTTAGGGCGAGAAAGCAAAAGACACACAATTGATGGAGAGAATGCAGAACAAATCAAAACATTCACCCCCAGTCAAGAGATCAGGGTTAAATCCATCATTCTTTTGCTCACCATGCCACCCCAGTTTAGACCTGACCATATGCAAATCAGTCTTGACCCTGTGCCTCATGGGAACAGTCCAGCCTGAACTGCCAAGCCAGGTCCTCCCTGGACCGGAAACAAGCATCCTAGGACCGGTTTTGGGGTTTCACCCCTCATCAGCCAGGGTAGCTTGATTCCAGTGGCACAGTGAGCCCAGGACCCACGTCTGGGCATACCTGGTGCACTTAGGGCGAGAAAGCAAAAGACACACAATTGATGGACGGAATGCAGAACAAATCAAAACATTCACCCCCAATCAAGAGATCTGGGTTAAATCCATCATTCTTTTGCTCACCATGCCACCCCAGTTTAGACCTGGCCATATGCAAATCAGTCTTGACCCTGTGCCTCATGGGAACAGTCCAGCCCGAACTGCCAAGCCTGGTCCTCCCTGGACCGGAAACAAGCATCCTAGGACGGTTTCGGGGTTTCATCCCTCATCAGCCAGGATAGCTTGATTCGAGTGGCACAGTGAGCCCAGGACCCACGTCTGGGCATACCTGGCGCACTTAGGGCGAGAAAGCAAAAGACACACAATTGATGGACGAAATGCAGAACAAATCAAAACATTCACCCCCAGTCAAGAGATCTGGGTTAAATCCATCATTCTTTTGCTCACCATGCCACCCCAGTTTAGACCTGGCCATATGCAAATCAGTCTTGACCCTGTGCCTCATGGGAACAGTCCAGCCCGAACTGCCAAGCCAGGTCCTCCCTGGACCGGAAACAAGCATCCTAAGACCGGTTTCAGGGTTTCACCCCTCATCAGCCAGGATAGCTTGATTTCAGTGGCTCAGTGAGCTCAGGACCCACGTCTGGGCATACCTGGCGCACTTAGGGCGAGAAAGCAAAAGACACACAATTGATGGACGGAATGCAGAACAAATCAAAACATTCACCCCCAGTCAAGAGATCTGGGTTAAATTCATCATTCTTTTGCTCACCATGCCACCCCAGTTTAGACCTGGCTATATGCAAATCAGTCTTGACCCTGTGCCTCATGGGAACAGTCCAGCCCGAACTGCCAAGCCAGGTCCTCCCTGGACAGGAAACAAGCATCCTAGGACCGGTTTCGGGGTTTCACCCCTCATCAGCCAGGGCAGCTTGATTCCAGTGGCACAGTGAGCCCAGGACCCACGTCTGGGCATACCTGGCGCACTTAGGGCAAGAAAGTAAAAGACACACAATTGATGGACGGAATGCAGAACAAATCAAAACATTCACCCCCAGTCAAGAGATCTGGGTTAAATCCATCATTCTTTTGCTCACCAAGCCACCCCAGGGTCCTGGGCTCACTGTGCCACTGGAATCAAGCTATCCTGGCTGAAGAGGGGTGAAACCCCGAAACCGATCCTAGGATGCTTGTTTCGTTCCAGGGAGGACCTGGCTTGGCAGTTCAGGCTGGACTGTTCCCATGAGGCACATGGTCAAGACTGATTTGCATATGGCCAGGTCTAAACTGGGGTGGCATGGTGAGTAAAAATATGATGGATTTAACCCAGATCTCTTGACTGGTGGTGAATGTTTTGATTTGTTCTGCATTCCGTCCATCAATTGTTTGTCTTTTGCGTTAAAGAGAGGCATCTAGCACAGTACTGCATTTCTTTTAATTCCTATGTGAGTGGTCAAGTCCTCGCAGAGTTATACCTTGATGTATAGCAGGCAGACAATAGACTTTTAAGAATGCTTGCAGCCTTGTTGTTCTGGTAAAATGACCTCTATCTGCCACTATATGATGGATGTCTTTTAATGGTGTTTAAAAGTTTAATCATAGAAGGCATACAAAAATCATTTTCTTGTAAAACAGCTTACACAGCCCTGTAGGAGCTTGAGTAAAATGCAGTGATGCTGTCTGAAGTCTGTCCTCTGCCTCAGAGCTTCAAAAGAGAAAACAAATGTTTCAGTGCCAACTTAAAAATTAATATAAATGCTTTGAAGCACCGTGAACCTTTGAAGATTCAAATTGATAAGGTTTGTACTTCCCCACCATCCTTAGAATTTGCCCCCTAGGTTGCAGCTTAAACCCATAAAGATTTTGTTACAGAGGGATTATGCAGAATGGATCCATCGCCATCTGCCTATTGCCAACCATAGGATGGTTGCCTTTTTGTCAGCATGCCATCTTAAAGCATCAGCCTACTTGGCATAAAGGACCTCATGCACTGTGTTTCAGTGTCACCAGGGGAAGCCAGTATTTTGTTCAGACGGGGGTTCAGTCGGGCCACACACTCACTCAAACTTACTAACACTCACGATCTACATGCACACTTACTCATACCCATACATTCACAAGCACGCACACATATACCCACCACTCACAAGCCCATACACATGCACATACCCATTCACAGCACTCAGGCACTAACACACATACATTCATACATACAAACACGCACGCATCAAATATTAAAACAAAAGAAAAATCTACCAGGCTGCAGTAATGATCTCACGTCGTGGGAGGGAATCCTTTGAGGTTCCTAGAGAGTTGGGACTACTGCCTTTGGCAGTCCCTCGCACATTACAGAGTGGGGTAAGTCTGTGAGAGTTGCTGACCCATCCCACTCTTAGATGATGCATCACTGATAGACACTTTTGGCACTTCGAGGCTTAAAACTGAAGTGCCCTTGTCAGTGTCTATCAGTGAATCACCCCCTTTTCATGAAGGGAAGGATCTCCAAGCACTTTTACAGGCTGAGTAGGCAGTGAAATTCTCGGTCAGACCTGCTTCATCTCAGGCAGCCAGGCACCTGCGCATTTAGTACATGTACAGCTCTTGGCTGCCTGACTTGAACATGAAGAGTGGCACCTCATACGCAGTCTATTTGTGCAGTAGAGATGTGCAATGAGGTAGAGAGTGATGGTGTCCATGTGGAAACAGGCAGAAGACGATCACTGGAAGTCAGCAGAGATGAGATGCCTTGGAGAAAGAAGGGGACATGTCTGCACTCATGATAGAGAAAATATGAGGCTAGTGCCTCACAAAAGCAACACAGTGGTACCTATGCCAATCCTTTGCTTGTCCATGAGCTCAAGAGTCATGTTCTTGGTGATGTTTTCTTAGGATATGGAATTAATGACTTTGCTTCTATAGTTACATTTTCTTTCTCAAATAGAGGAGTTCTTTTATGGTGTTCAAAGCCATGTAAGGGCGTGAATATGGTAGAGTAAGTTCTGCAAAGGCATTGGATCAGTTGATTCTGATCCTGAAGGCAGCCCTAAGCTTGACACATATTCAGCCCCCCAAGGTGTGGTAAGGGAGTGGATAGACAGCAGGACTTTGGTTATTTATTGCACAAAAGCCACTATGTAACACAACAGCAAAGTAATTGTCATATCTGATGACCCACTTCAGAGGCTGACCTTGATAATTAGCTCACTAGTATAAACCTTCTCTATGAATATTTCTAACATCTGTAGTTTGTGGTATGCATCTCATTAGGTGTATGCCAGTGCTCAGATAATTTGTGTACTAGTGTCTCAATCCATAGAAAATTTGTGTAAAATTAAATTGCAAATCATAATCTACTGACAGAAATAGGGAAAACTCATTTATATTTCATATTATTATCTCTACTTGAAAAACTTTACCTGTCCTTTGTTTCAAAATGTACTCTTTCTTTTTTATCTGAATTTCAAAGGTGCGGTTTGCAGGTTTTTGACTTGTTTTTACCCGTCCACCCAATGGATTCTGGGTGTTTGGACAAAATATTAAGTTAAAAATATTGGGAGATGCAACTATCGTAAATTAAATATCATGACACACAAATATCATGCTGCACCAATATCGTTGGAAAAAATTGTGTTTTGAGGTATGTAGTATCATTTTAAATAATATTGATATTTTTAATATCATTTTCACTAATACAGTGGTTAAAAATATCATTTTTTTAAATTATTTTATCATGTAGAATATTGAATACTGGTTTATTTTACAAAATTTTAGTTGCAGGATGCTAGGTTTGTACGGGTATAAGGTAGGAAGTTAATCAAGTAAAAATTATTTAATTATTAATTATTATTTGTCAATTAATTATTTAATTGAATGTTAAATATTTAAATTGTGGAATATTTATTCATTTTCATTTTATTTTAGTTACGGGATGCTAGGTTTGTAGGGCTCTACGGTGGGTGGGAAGTTAATTAAGTAATAATTACGAATTAATTTTTAATTGTTAATTATGTAATCTATTTTAAATATGTACGTTATGGAATAATTACTTTTTAGTTATATTTTAGGTGTGAGCCACTAGATTTGTACAGATACAGGGTGGGAAGTTAATTAATTAATAACTGAATAACAACTATTTATGAATTGATAATACATTTTTCTATTGAATAGTAACTATGTAAATTGATTAATGGTTTTAGTTTCTTTAATGCAAATGTATATATTTTTTATATAAATTACAATTTTTTGTATTAAGAATTTAATATTTTTTCTACATTCATGGGGTTACTCATATATGCAACGTGTTTGAAGTGAAGTACTTTCTTTACTCTTGCTTAGCCTGCAGGAGAAATAGTCAAATTAGTCTCTTTACAGTTGTAAACGTTCTCTCCTGTTGTGCTGTTTGGAGTGGGAATTAGTACATTTTACTGCTCCGAATCCCAATTTTTTTCCACTATTGCCCTGTTTGGAGTGAAATTAGTAAATTTCACCCGTCCGAAATCCAACACTTTCCCTACTGTTTCAGAGAATGGAGTGGGAATAGTAAATTTTACCCCTCCAAAGTACAACACTTTTCCTACTGTTTTACTGCTTAAAATGGGAATAGTAAATTCTACCCTTGCGAAATCCAATACTTTCCCTACATTTGCCCTGTTTGGAGTGGGAATAGTAAATTTCACCCCTTCAAAATCCAATGCTTTCCCTACTACTGCAGAGACTGGAGTGGGAATAGTATGTTTTACTCCTTCAAAGTCCAACACTTTCCCTACTGTTTTCTCACTGGAATGGGAATAGTAAATTCCCCGCCTAAATCCAATGCTTTCCCTACTGTTGCCCTGTTTGGAGTGACAATATTAAATTGAACCCCTTCAAAGTCCAGTGCTTTTCTTACTGGTACAGTGACTGGAGCAGGAGTAGAAGATCTAACTCCTACGAAGTCCAACACTTTCCATATTATTGCGGTGACTGGAGTAAGAATAATAAATCTAACCCCTCCAAAGTACAATACTCTCCCTACTGTTACATAAACTAAAGTGGGAATAGTATATATAATATACTTCGACTCGAATATCATTCATAATATTAGTTAAATAGATTTTATAGCATTTTATTTTTTATATTTTGTACTAATTGTTTTTATGCTTAAATCTATTTTAATATTATATTATTTCAAGTAAATGTGCTGTTGGATTTTTCAGTTTTTAAAAATGTATTTATTGTCTATATTCAAATGTTTATATTTTTATGGTTTTATTGTGCATGTATTTTATATACATGTATATATGCTGGGAAACCTCCGTGCGAGACGAGCACGGAGGTTTCCCAGAAGAGCAGCGGCGTTAAGAAACCAGGAGTAGTTTGGCCCGCACTGTAAAGCGCAGATTGATTTGGATACAGTGTTCATTTGGCCCACTTTTTTCAGTAGTTCAGATTATATTTACTATGTCAGTGACAGCCGATTAATCCGGCATGACACAGCCAATGTTTAACTTTCGATAGAGTGCCGTTTTTTCGCTCTCACGCATTAGGAGCCCACGCGCCCTTCTCCGTCCGCAGCCTCTATTCAGAGGCTACTCATGATCTCCCCCGTCCCCAACACTTCTGTCCTGATGAAGAACCCGGCGTAAGGGATACAACAGCCTACTGTTCTATAGGGGTCGAAACGTCGACATTTAACCGTTTAGCCAGCGTGAACAACAGATATTCTATACTGTGTTATTGTTTAAAACCATGGCTACGTATTGTTTTGTTAAATTGTGATTAAAAGGCTCGAGGAATGAGCCACGTGTTGTATAAGTGACACATTGTTTTGATGCACACTTTATCCTGCAGTCACTTCCTTATCCTCACTGAACCACAATCACCCCACCTTCTCTTTCTCTTTTTTCCCGTTCCTTTCTAGGGGCACTTTCATATGTAATAATGTGTAAATACTTTCACTAACAGATCGATGCCCAGTGTGAATAAAACACTGTGTGCAACGAATACTCTTTGTCCTAGTTTTGAATTTGAATTTATGTTTTGATCCATGAGAATTTTGTGCATTGTATTATCACTTTCTGGGACCATTGTTCCTACGTACTGTCCTTTACCCAGGTCCCAGAGACTAGTTTTGGATTTACCCTTCTTAGGTAACTATAGGTTCTGGGGGGGCACCTATGGTGCCCCTAAACATCCCTGCACCATGTGGCAGGCCCCGCATGGTGCCTGTCACATAGTGCAGGGATGTTTCAAAAACTTATGTTTTGGAATGCGGCGTGTGCTGCAGCCCACAGCACACTCCGCAATACAAAATATACAGATTGCGACCGCCTTCAAGGCGGTGGCATCCTAATATGTGTAGCGGGACTACCGACAGCTAGTCAGGCAGTCCTGCTACCGTCACACAGTGCCGGTCGGACGAAAGTCGAACTGGCATCGTAATCAGGCCCTATGTTACACTTTATATATATATATATTTATACAGATACAAACACATATATATGTGAGTGTTTATATAAGTATATATTTATATATAGTACTAAATAGGGAATATTTTTAAATTACATTATATCAAATGTATATATAAAAATATTTAACATTTACTAGTTTAAACTCTATTTTAAAGTAATCTATATTTTTGTCTATTTTGGAAAAATAGTGTCAATGATATTTTTTATGATATTTTGGTACTTGTAAGTATCAGACCACGATATTGTGGTACATTATATTTTTTACACAATATTTGGTTCAACAATATTTTTAACCATGATGTTGTGTCAATGATCCTCTCTTTTTTTTGCTTTCAAATGCATGCAAAACAGTCCTGGACATTTTCTAAAAAGCGTTTCTTGTGCTATGTGTGTCTATGTCAGATTACAGCATTCCAATCTTATTTATCCAATTCTCTTTCAAATGAAAGTTTGGGTGTGGTGGGAAAAAAAGGAATTCAGTTCTAAGTGAATTTTACTTTAATGTGCTTACTTTCCTGTCATTTGTGTATGTTCTTCAAGCAGTATGTCCTAAGTGATTGATCTGAATTCAAAGTTACTTCAATTCATACCTTGGTATCATCTTAATAGAGACGAAAGTGTATCCTCATTTCAGGCTCCAATGGATTTAATGTAAGGGTTGAATGAAATTGTTGCCAAATTTGACCCTTGAGGTACACCGCCGTTCAGGGACTCATTTAGAGAGACCTTTTCCAGTTTGTACACATTCAGCCCTGTTGGGAAGGCATGATTTAAAACTTTGTAAAATAAAGTCATCAATTCCACAACTTTTTTTTAACACGTGGATGAGGATTTTTTTGGTCCAGCATGTGAAAAGTTAAGAATGACCCAATAAATTAAGAGACGCTTTTTAAATTGACAGTCTCCAGGGACATCATTTGCAGTGGCGGCTGACTCAGATAAATACCGGTGAGCAGGTGGAGGGGGCGCAGGGGAGGGAACCAGGGGAAGGCAGTGGGGGGCACGCGGCATGGGGTTATAATAATAACTTTAAATAACACTTACCTGGTGCTGTCGGCCGCTTCGCGCTCCTCTGCTGCCAGTTCTTGTTCCCAGCATTACCTGGGACAGCATCACAGACTCCCCATCCAATCCTCGCGCTGCTCTCAATCATGGGAGCAGCGTGGGCATTGGCCTGAGCAGGCTGGATTAACGCTCACTCAGGCACAGGGAGTCTGTGCTATTTCTCCAACCAGGCTGTGCAGTACAGCTGGGATGGAGTAACTTAAGTGCGCGTGTCAGTTTAGCTGACCTAAGACGGCCGGCCAAACTGACATGCCCACATAAAAGTGCACATCTACCACTCCTCCTCTCCCCTCCTATGGCCCGGCCCATCCCTCTCTGCACACGCTGGCTCAGCCAGCAGCTGAAAAATAAAATGATAGTAAAATATAGTTTTATTTTTCAGCTGCTGGCTCTGAGCCAGTGGTGCGACGCCAAGTCCTCCCTGAAACGGAACACAATCAACCCTGGATCGGTTTCGCCCTTTTTAGTTCTCTTCAGCCCTACATTGTAAATGCTGCATTTGTATTGTTCATTGTAACAGGTACCCATCAGGAGGCAATTCACACTGTGCCAACAGCCCTCACATAGTACATGCGAATGATAACATTCACACTGAGAAAGTCTAACTTAATTAGTGACAGAAGCCGTATCAGCCCACACTCAGGCATGCCTGAGACTAATCAGATTTTGTCCCATTTACCCCCTTCAAGTTTTTTATTTTGGACCACCCAGATTCAGTAATGTATGCTGTGAGTGAGTCTCAATGAGTCTCAATCACTGTGAGATCCCCATTAGCCTTAAAGTGCATGCATCCTTTTCCAAGGAATGAGGAACTGGTAGGGGTCTTTCACCGCCTCTCTCGCAGGTTATGCTCTGTTATGCAATGTTATGCAATACTTATGAACTCACAATTTATATACATGTAAATGGTAACACCATAAAGCAATTACTCATAGAACAATCACAGTCAAATCTGTCAAAATGGTAAGGGAAATGTGCTATGTAGTGTCATCTGTAAGATGTTTTACAACATTTGTAATTGCTTCTGTTTCATTAAGGATGAGAGCAAGGATTTTGTGCACTAGCTAGGTTTTGCATGACTGTTGTGGGAATTATGGTTTCTGATGCTAACCATAACGTGCAAATTCAGTGTTTTTTGGTTTTAACCCTAACCGTTACTGCACCATAACTGTGTTTTTGTAGAAATAATAGTTGCCAATATACCTCCGAAGTAAAGGCACTGCTAATGTAAAGTGACTCCCACTGTAGCTACTCTGATGTTAAAACTCACAGTGTATAAGTCAGTGAAGTAAGAACTGGCATTTATGATTTTTTAAAACAAAAAGAAAATGCAATTATTTAATGCAAACAACACGCAATCTCCTCACCTGGTACAACTTTTTATTTCAGGAGCTGACAACTGCTAACCACCATCATCCCATTTGGATGTTTGGGATGATAACACATTTAAAAATTTTGTTTTTATCATGACATATCCACAAACCATGTGCACAGCTGCTGAAGTATCCACTGACCCTTGAAATTACATGTTCAATTTCTCAGCCTGAAATGTCATGTTCTTACTGAGCCCCCAAGGAGCTAACCCGTGCTCTGCAGACAACAATCTACTGAAAAGAGGTGGGCCTGAAAGCTTACGATGGCGGTCAGTTGGACTACTGACCGCCATCGCAGCGGTAATGAGAATGCTTGACAAAGAGTGGGCGGTCCCACCCACCATATTTCGATAAGACCACTGTGTAGGCGGTCAGAAACTGCCTTTTTCTACTGCAGCTTGTGCTGCAGCCCAGAAAAGGGTCACAGCACAAGCCGCAGTAGAAAACTACCTTATTCCCAAATCCATGCACCGTGTGTAAGTCACCATGTGGTGCCTGGCACACGTGCATGGATATGTGGGGGGGGACCACATGTGTCCCCTGGCCACTTAGCAGTGGCCCACAAGGGATGGGGGCCCTGCTTGGGGCTCCCAAAGTCCCTTTCCGGCTGCCTTTCCATGGCAGTGGGACCGCCATTAAAAGGCAGTCAGAAAGGGACATCCTAATCCCTACATCAGGGATAGGAGTCTGGCCGCTGCCCTGGTGGGCTCCTTGAGCCTGTCGAAGGTGACTGTCTTTCCCCCAACATCATCGCTCCGACCACCGATGGCCTGTCTGTGGCGATCCGCCTGCCATCAAAATGAGGGCCTAAGCAGGGGTGTATGATGTTAAACACTTCATCTATCTTCATGAAGACCTTGAAGATATCCTTAGGAGCTGGGGTTCAGGACAATGGCGGCCTGCATGGCTCGCGGGTAGCGGAGTGGGTGCGGGCGCTGGAGGGAGGGTGCATGGGGGGGTCCCAATGTAAAAAAAAATAATATTAATAAATAAACACTTACCTTGCCGCTGGATCCCGTGACTCTGCTCTGCTCTCCTCGCTGGACTCCTCGAGGAACAAGAAGCACAGCCATGCTCCCCTGACCAATCACAATGCTGCAATGCAGCGTTGTGATTGGTAAGCACCCAGGCTCACCTGAGCAGCGTTGTGATTGGTCTGAGCGTCCTGGTCGATGCTCAGCCAGGGAATGTGCGCCTGGACATGTTCTCCATGCAGGCTGTAATGCAGCCTGCATGGAGAATAGAGAAAGGGCACATGACTGTTTTGGGCGGCCCGAGAGGGCCGGCCAAACAGTCATGTGCACTTAGGAGTGGGAAAACCACTCCTCCCCTGCTTCAAGAGCAGAGCAGCCCCGCCTACCCGCCTGCCTGCCCGCCCGCAAAGCAGCACGAAAACATAAAATGAGAATAACTTTCTCATTATGTGTTTCCTTTACTTTGGACTGCTTAAAAGCAGTTGGGCGATGCTCCTCCGCCATAGCAGAGGGGCCGCCCCAGGATAATTCTTCAGATACACAGACAGACTTCTCCTGCAGTGCCACGGTCTCAGCACTAACCTGAGACCCTTCTTGTCTCCTCCCAGAGTAACTGGGGATGCTTGATTTACACTACCTTGTAGTGTTGTGCACAGTTACCACATCCCTGAAGAGCCTCTTTGCGAATCAAACTGCATTTATAATGTGGAGTTGCCACATGATTTCATGCATTCCCTCATTTCAGTGGGATCATACCCCAATAAAAATAGGGCAATTTGTGCATTGCATTGCACACGCACTGACATTTCGAACTAACAATTTCGCAGTGCATACTACAGAAGGGGACACACAACAGACCTGCAGCCCCTTCTGCAATTCTAACGTTGCAAAGACAAGAAAGAAATGGCACCAAAATGTGTGTTCCCAGAACCCTTTCCTATTACGGTCCTGGATACCTCAAGAAGACTCGCTCCGTGCTCAAGATTGCTCATCAAGTTTGCATAAATGGTCCATCTCGGATGGACATCAAGCTGACTTAATTATGAATGTTTGCGAACACACCATTACAGTAATGACAATAAATTCACTTCAACTGTCAATAGTTGTCACACCGAGCTGGACATTGTATCGCTGTACTGAACCGAGAGCTAGAAAACGGAACTGAGAGACTGGAAAACAGTACAAGGGCCTCCCACTGCAGATTACTTGTTTTCTGGAGGAAGTGGGGGGCGCTGTCCTCAAAACGTCTATGAGGTAATGGTTTGTGTTATGTCTTGGTGTAGGTGAAAAAATAAAAGTTAAAATAAAATTAATGGAAAGATTTTTGACTGAGAAATTAACTGGAGGCAGATGATTGGCGCTAAGTAATGTAATATTTCACATTTGAAAAGTTTATGTCTCCTTTAAGTTCTGTAATATTGTGGTTTTTATTATTATGTCTGTCT
The DNA here is from genome assembly GCA_963921515.1 of Calotriton arnoldi. Classification (NCBI taxonomy): domain Eukaryota; kingdom Metazoa; phylum Chordata; class Amphibia; order Caudata; family Salamandridae; genus Calotriton; species Calotriton arnoldi. The sequence continues at coordinate 44,739 of CAWUFW010022193.1, read as the reverse complement.
GTTGTTGCGCTGTTGGTTGTCTTTTAACTCCGCGCATGCCAAGATCTTATTCCTTTCACTCTTTTTTGCTGTGTTTGTGATCCAGCAGGTTATATAGATTTCTTGTGTGCCTTTTCGTTAAAATTCAGTGGGTGTCTTTTCTATCCATTTGACCTTTCATTCCAAACTGAGGGGCAGATTTACAAGCCCCTTGCGCCACTTTTGCGTCACTTTTCCTATGTTAAAAGTGACGCAAAAGTGGCGCAAGGGGCTTGTAAATAAGCCCCTGAGAATGGATTGACAGTTTCATAGATTTTTATTGATATGGGAGAAGGGCTGGTGACATGACTCGTTCACAGCAACTGAAAGAAGAAGGTGCGTTTCTTTTAAGACCTGGCTCTAGTGTCATAAATTACTATAAAATGCAGCAACTGGGGTGATTGGTTACATGTGCCCTATGTACTACTGCATCACGTTCAAAGGACCCCTGCCGCTTGCTGCTGAAGCTATCGGCTTCCAGCTGCGTTTCTGTCAGATGCTTGTTCCATTATAGGTAGCTATTTCTTACAGCAGGTGATCAAAGAGTATTTGACTTTCACTGTCTCGAGGACAAGACGGAATACAAACAAATATCAAAAGCTTCATAAGGGTTATTCTTTGACACAAATAGTCCCGGAGACACATATACTCATTCAGAACAAGTGAAACAAAACAAGTATTTTTTTTTTTTAAATCACTAAATTTAGACAACAGGCAAATGCTGTTACACTTTGCCGTCCATGGTTCGTTTACAGAACACAATGGGCCTGATTCCCAAAGGTAACTTACACTTTTGCGTTAGTTTACAGTTTTGATTAAGTTTACCACTTTTCATTATTCACAAACTCCGAGCCAATTCACAAAGGTAAAGTGAATATCAAAAGTTATAAAGTTCAACTTTTGATATACACAACGGGCACACACGCACGCACGCAAACATGCACGCAAGCACACACACACACACCTGCATCATACTGAAATGGTATTTGCACTATGTCTGGCATAGGCTTAGTACTGGAAGGGTATCCTTCCTGTAAAAAATACTATGCTTAGGCCAACTTTAAAAATGTTCCCATATTGAATGCTATGTTGGAAAAGTTAAAAACCATAAAAACATTTCTCATATTTGAAGCCTGCATCAAAGAAGTGTTATTCTTTGGTGCTCCATTATTAGTAGATAGTGCTTTGTGTCAAAACCCATGGCTAATTCCATGGGAATGTTTCAGGGATTCTGCTCAGGAACAGAACTATGCTTGGGACCATAGAGCATCAGTATGTATGGTACTGAGTCACCATACCACATCAGTATCTATGAGCCCAAGTCCGACTAGATATAGTAGCTCACTTGTCCTCCTAACCTTTCCAGAGAGACAAGTCATTTGGCACCCAAGAACAAAACACTCCAAACCCTCTCAGAGATCACAGTAATAGGACACACCCTTTCAATCTCTCACTCATAGTTGTCCACAATAAGATAAAAAAGAGACACAAAGGAAGTTTACAATTTGTATATAAACTATTGTGGTCCAAGATGCAATAATTATGCCACAATTATTAAACAAATAAATGTCAATTATGTCATCAACATGTTTAAAGAATAATATACAGTAAAGAACCCTCTCCCACTACTAAAGCTATGCGGGTATACTATAGATTTCTGGATTTGGTGGCGGACCCCGTACGTTAGCATAAATAGGTGGATGTTCTACATCTCGGCTGATGCAGCGCTTGGAGTCTGATGTTTTCCAGAACCCCTGTCCCTAGTTATATGATAAGATATGTGTATTCAAAACAGCAGCTGCATTCTCCTATTATGTCTAGGTGCTAGTGTCTGACCAGAGAAAATATCAAGGGGCAATGTTGTTTGACCTTGCTTAGGCTGTTTAGACTAAATCCCAAGAAAATAATAAAATGCGAAAACCTGTGCTGGTTCTGTGTGAAGATACAATGTGGCAAAAAGCAAGCTTGATATTTAGCAATGTGTGCAAAACCAAAACCGGACTACAACATGTATAAACAGGCTGTGAAAATGGTGGAGCGGTGCACTACCAAAGAGTTTTTTTCAATAAATCCAAATGTTCATTTTGTTTAGTGGTAATAAATCCTTTATTTTCAATATCAAAATATACAGAGGAACACAGAGGCAATGAAGAGCCTTTGACTGCCGACCAGACGATACTAACAGGATTGTGTCCCCAGAGATACAACCATCAGGTACTTATCATGGTAGCCTTTAAAGCTTAAACACTTGTGCGTCGACAGCAGGAATTTGAAATATCTCAGACCAAAGGCTCTTCATTGCCTCTGTGTTCCTGCGTCTTCTTCACATCACCATTTGCCCTGAAGAAGTTCATTTTATGTATGAACGAAACGCGTTGGCTGGAATCTGTATATTTTGATATTGAAAATAAAGGATTGATTACCACTATACAAAATGAACATTTGGATTTATTGAAAAAAACTCTTTGGTAGTGCACCGCTCCACCATTTTCACAGTTTTCTCTCTGCTTGGCAGCTGGCATCCAACAACGGCAGGTGCAGGAGCTGTATGTGCACACCCAATCATACTACCCACTACAGTTTCATATACAATAAAAGGAATAAAGCAGGGAGGTGCGGTTACTCAGATCCGCCGTTGCTCATCCATTCCCCATGTATAAACAGGCTAACATAGAGGAAACAACAATGGGCCATGTGAGAAACACACAACAGAAACACCCATGTACCACCCATTGAATGCCCCCTTGATGCAAAGCAACATAAAGCGCCATTTTCATTATTTTCTTTTACAACTTTCCAGTGCAAAACAAGTTTTGTGGTGGAAAGTTAATAGTTTATCAAGACTTTACACTGGTTTCCATAACTTTGTATTACTTTGTACCGTCACAAAGCCTTGATAAATCTGCTCCAGAGTTTTTAACCCCTTCCATGCTCATGATGGAATGGTTCCGTCATGAGCACAAGTTCAAGTGTGCTCATGACGGAACCATTCCGTCACTGAGCACACTTTCAAAAAATCCCTCTGCTGTAAACAGCAGAGGGATTTCCCAAAGTATGGTTAGGGTTTTCATTGCAATGACAATCGCGCATGGCATGCTGTCGTCATTACACAATGAAAACTAAACTGAAACTTAGTTTCAGTTTCACAGTTTCGGTGCTTGTGGGGCTATCTCAGCCCCCCGAGCACCAAAAAACATGGGAGGGGTATCGTTGGAAAGGGGAGAATCTCCCCTTTCCAATGGTACCCTTCCCTAGTGGATCCCTGCTTGGGGGTCGCCCCAGGAGGGCGATCCCCAAGCAGGGATCCACCCACTAGCCACCAGGGAGGGGGGAGCGGCCCCTTGGGCAAGGGTCTTTGCTCCCCCCATACAATTTTGACAGACAGCCTTTCTGCCCCCCTGGGGGGGCAGAAAGCACCCTACACACCAGGGATTTTTTTTATAGGCCAGGGATGGGGGCAGCCAAAATGGGCATGCCAATGCCCCCACCCTACCCCCCCAAAGAAGGAAAAAGACTTTCTCCCCCCCCCCAGGAGGCAGATGGGGCAATAGCCCCTTATCTGCCCCCCTGGGGGGAGGCAGAAAGCCCACTAGGCAGCAGGGATTTTTTTCTCCAAAGTTCAGGGCAGGGGCTGCCCAGAATAGGCATGCCCCCTAAAAAATACCACAGTATTTCTGCCCCCCCAGGAGGGGGGCAGAAAGCCGACAAGGTGCCAGGCATTTTTTTTATATATACTTAGGGGTGGGGGCTGCCCAGAATTTGCATGCCAATGCCCCCACCCCCCCAAAAAAAATGCTGCAGTCTTTCTGCCCCCCCCGGAGGCAGATGGGTCACTAGCCCCTTATCTGCCCCCCGGGGGGCAGAAAGCTCCCTAGGCACCAGGGATTTAATTCCCTCAAAGTTCGGGGTGGGCGCTGCCCAGAATGGGCATGCCAATGCCCCCATCCCCCCAAAAAAGATGCCACAGTCATTTTGCCAATGCCCCCACCCCCTGCCCAAAATGCCCCCACCCTTAAAAAATACCACAGTCTTTCTGCCCCCCCAAGAGGCAGATGGGAGCAATAGCCCCTTATCTGCCACCTCGGGGGGCAGAATCCCACTAGGCACCAGGGGTATTTTTTTTCAAAAGTCAGGGGTGGGGGCTGCCCAGAATGGGTGTGCCAATGCCCCCATCCCCCCAAAAAAGATGCCACAGTCTATATGCCCCCCAGGAGGCAGACGGGGGCAGCAGCCCCTGATCTGCCCCCACCGGGGGGCAGTGAGCCCACTAGGCGCCACTTGTGTGGGTGGGGCAAAGGCCTGTGACTGGGAAGAGCCAAAAACATAGGGATCAAGGGTATAGCAAAGAGAATTCTAAGCGCTACATTTTTTTTTTAAATACATTTTTTGCCAATTCTGCATTGGACACCCACACAAGTGAGGTATCATTTTACTCAGGAGACTGAGGGGAACGCTGTGGGGTAGCACATTTGTGCCAGCAAGGCGATTCCACACAAAAATATGTGGAAAATGTGTTTTTTCCAGCAAAATTTGAGGTTTGAATGGGATTCTGGGTAGGAAAACATTGGGGGATCCACGCAAGCCATACCTCGCTGGACCCCCCCGGGTGGCTAGTTTTCAGAAATGTGTGGGTTTGGTAGTTTCCCAAGGTGTCCGCCGAGCCCATGGCCAAAAACCCAGGTGACCCCCCTTGCAAAACCAGGTTGTTTTGTGATAGGTAATTTAGATGTCTCCTCAATACGTTTTGGGCCGTTGCATGTCGCGGGTACTTGACCCACCCACGGGAGTAAGGTACCATTTTTATCGGGAGACCTGGGGGAACGCTGGATGGTAGGAAATTTGTGGATCCATGGAGATTCCAGAACTTTCCCACACAGAAATTTGAGAAAAATTTGATTTTTTCAGCTAAATTTGAGGTTTGCAGGGGATTCTGGGTAGGGAAACGTTGGGGGGTCCATGCAATCCATACCTCGCTGGACTACCCCGAGTTTCTAGTTTTCAGAAATGTGTGGGTTTGGTAAGTTTCCAAAGATGGCCGCCGAGCCCAGAGCCAAAGTCCCAGGTGACCCCCCTTGCAAAACCAGGTTGTTTTGTGATAGGTAATTTTGATGTCTCCTCAATACATTTTGGGCCCTTGCCTTTCGCGGGTACTTGACCCACCCACGCAAGTGAGGTACCATTTTTCTCGGAAGACTTTGGGGAGTGCTGGGTGGGTGGAATTTTGTGGATCCACGCAGATTACACAACTTTCCACCACAGAAATGTGAGGAAAATTGGTTTTCTTGACAAAGGTTGAGGTTTGCAATGGATTCTGGGTAACAGAGCCTGGTGAGAGCCAGACAAGTCACCTCATCCTGGATTCCCCTGGGTGTCTAGTTTTCAAAAATGTATAGGTTTTCTAGGTTTCCCTAAGTGCCGGCAGAGTTAGGGTTCAAAATCTACAGCTAGGCACTTTGCAAAAAAAGGGTCAGTTTTCACTGTGAAAATGTGGTGTGTCCATGTTGCGTTTTGGGCCATTTCTTGTCAAGGGCACAAGGCCTACCCACACCAGTGAGGTATCATTTTTCTCGGAAGACTCTGAGGAATGCAGGGTGGGTGGAATTTTGTGGCTCCATGCAGCTTCCTGAACTTTCCACCACAGAAATGTGAGGAAAATGTGTTTTTTTTAACAAAGTTTGAGGTTTGCAAGGGATTCTGGGTAACAGAACCTTGTGAGAGCCAGACAAGTCACCCCATCCTGGCTTCCCCTGGGTGTCTAGTTTTCAGAAATGTATAGATTTGCTAGGTTTCCCTAGGTGCCGGCAGAGCTAGGGTTCAAAATCTACAGCTAGGTACTTTGCAAAAAAAGGGTCAGTTTTCACTGTGAAAATGTGGTGTGTCCACGTTGCGTTTTGGGCCGTTTTCTGTCGCGGGCACTAGGCCTACCCACACAAGTGAGGTACCATTTTTCTCGGAAGACTTTGGGGAATGCGGGGTGGGTGGAATTTTGTGGATCCATTCAGATTCCAGAAGTTTCCACCACAGAAATATGAGGAAAATGTGTTTTTTGTTATACAAAGTTTGAGGTTTGCAAGGGATTCTGGGTAACAGAACCTGGTGAGAGCCAGAAAAGTAATCCCATCATGAATTCCCCTGGGTGTCTAGTTTTCAAAAATATATAGGTTTGCTAGGTTTCCCTAGGTGCCGGCAGAGCTAGGATTCAAAATCTACAGCTAGGCACTTTGGAAAAAAAGGGTCAGTTTTCACTGTAAAAATGTGGTGCGTCCACGTTGCCTTTTGGGCCGTTTCCTGTCGCGGGCACTAGGCCTACCCACACAAGTGAGGTACCATTTTTCTTGGAAGACTTTGGGGAATGCGGGGAGTGGAATTTTGCGGATACACACAGATTAGAAATGTTCCAATTTTAGTCGAGTTCTGGAAAAATAAAGAAAAACGGAATTCTTTCCCAGCACCCGATGAGCCAATTATAGATTAAGTGTCCTGGCTGGGAGACGCAACATCGTCGTTGCTTGCTACTGCAGGGGACGGTCCTTGTAACACCTCGCAAAGTACGTCAATGGAGCACAGATGATATTCAGTACTGCCAATAGCTGGAGTAGAGACAGCCGGTGCTGTAGTCGATACCTCGGTGCTAGTGGTGCTAGCGGTGGAGCTGATGCTCAACCCAGTTGTAAAAGGCACCTGCGGATTCTCGAGGAATGCAGCCATCAAGATGGGAATACGCTGGGGACATTGCCGAGCATGGGCCCTCAGAGGTTCCAGCCGGGTATTCAAGTCCGCAGGTGTGTCCATTACAAGTGTAAGACAGAGGTCCAACACGCATTCTTCACCGCAAAACAGGCATCGAAAAACAGGTAAGATGCAGTCCATCCAGACTGGTCTAAATGATAGGAACCAAGAGACGCTTAGTTCCCTTAGGCGAGGTGTGCCCAGATGTTGTACCATGCGTTCACGGTATTTGCGCTCCAGGAGCGTTTTTGCCATCTCGTTGGTAATTGGGCCATCCATTGTGGAGCAGAAAAATGACAATCAGGATTCCTGCGACAGAAAGCAGGATCAGCAGATGACCTCCAAAAATGCTTCCCAATACAAAATGTATAAAATTTGGAATAACTCTGAGGATTTCTGAAAGGTGCTTAGAAATCCTGACCCTATGGTCTTAAATAGGTGTACAATACCACTCGTATCAGACATGTTAAAGATACGACCCACCATTTATGCGAAATGAAAGGGGCAGGTTGTACCTATAAGTGCCTGTATCTTAGTCGAGGTCCTTGTGATTTGAAGATCAAAGGTCTCTCGAGCGGCGATTAAGGGTATGGGTTGTTGCAAAAGCATGGCTTTCAGTCTGCTCAAAGTATCAAATTGTATAAAGGAAACATTCAACGAAGGCCATAACGGCGCCTCCTTGACTGTACTTGTTGGGGGAAACAATACTTGCATACAGTAAGTAACCCTGGAGTTCACAGTGACCAGATAGGCAATGCCCGGAATCATCCCACAGCAACCTTGATCGTTCAGCAACAAGTAACTCCCATTCGAGAGCAGCTCGAATACTGGTTTAATCACGGCAGCTGGAGTCCCTTTCATGTGGCAGGACAAGTTTGCTACCGACCCATAACAAGCTCCGTGCAATGAAATGTCCTGGCACATGAGAGAACCGCTTAGAGCGTTCTTGCAGTTTGTACCGCTTAGAAACACTTCCCGATCCCCACTCCGGCATCGAAATCTATATGGTAACTCCCAAGATTCCTTCATGTATTCCTTACCCATCTTTTCATATTTGCCCGCCTGCCTTTGCTCAAGGCAATATTGAAACTGAAAAGTAGTGACCGGTAGAGTGATGTGGCCATGGATAAGCCATTTCGTAGACGGAGATTCCGCTACCGTGAATGGTAACCTGTCCAGTTTTTCAATATGCAGCATTGTATATTTTGCTCCCCTTTGTGCCATTTGAATCTGTCTATCTGTTAGATTATATTCAGAAAACAGAGACGTACTGTTGATATAACGCCAAGGCACATAGCCTGCACGCAAAGATTGCAGCGTCCAGCTCAATAACATAACAGAACGTAACTGAGATTGCCCATGTTCTAATATGGCTAAATCTTGTTCCAGTATGTCTATCTCAGAAGATACAATGTTGCCTAAGGAATATATCCTGGAGGTCAAAGTTGTTAACCCGTTGTCTACCACTGCTAGAGATTTCTCCAAGTTAATACGGTCTATTTCCCGTATTCTCTCTGCGGCCTCTTGTTGGGATATTTTCCAGTTTTCATTATAGGCAGCATAAATGCCAGCATATATGAAACGTTTCTGATGAGGTTTCCTGGGACCTAGTAAAAAATCCCTCAGATCCATGTCTTGTGAGAGTAAGGCTAAGTGTTGTTTCACTTCTGTGAGTGTTGAAGTTTCTAGCCAATCAAGGCACAACTTCCTAACACTGTAGGATGTCACTACCCCTGTGTTCTCTCTGTACATAACGTGGGTCTGGCCTGTGGATATTGAACCCTTCGGTTATACCCCAGAATCTTTTCTGACATGTGCTCGTGTCTAAGGGCCAAATAACCCATTTTTTCCAATCAGGGTCTGTTCTATTGTACTGTGAAATGTCATCTATTGTTGCCCCTTCTTTTGAAGTCGAATTTTGCCACCCCTCCATCTGAGATGGTGTTGGAACTCGAGGTGTGTTCAGGTCCTTGTTTTTGGCTAATCCAATACAGGACGTCTGTTGCACAGTGTCGTTTAGAAATATCATCTGCTGTGGAATGACGCATGCTCTAAATAGCGCTTCTATTCCCTGGACTTGCCAGTCCATAGAAACCCAGACTAATTTTAAGTCTATTGTGTCCTTCCATAGGTCAAAACCCTGTTCAGACAATTGGTCAATAAAGGAAGCAGAGTATATCTGTTTGGTGTTAGTCAACATAATTTTCAGTGCCGATGTCTGTGTAACCTTATAATAATAAGAGGTCGGGTCAGTGGTGTTAAAACCTGCAAAATATACAAATTTCTGTGCAAATGTATGCAAACTACCTTTTGGTGGTGTAGGGCAATGTTCCCACTGGTGGTACTCAAAAACATTTCTAGGCGAAATAGATTTGTGTAGGAAATGATGACCATAATGTTGGTAACAGTACAAAGTGTCATAGTCTGAATTACCTTCTAACATTTCAGTGTTTGGAAATGCAGCAGTTTTTTTTCTAAATCAGACAACATGTTATTAACAGTTTCAGAGTCCCAATCATCAGAAAATGTACTGGAGGTAATGATATCACTTAATGACATTTTAAATACATGTGAAATTTTTAAAAGTTCAGTCGGACCAAATGTATCAAAATCAACTTTGTCCCAGACTATACCGTCCGGTATAGGAACCGCTGTGATGTTCACTGTTGACAAGTCTCTTTGTTCACGATGTGACGATTGATGTGGTTTTAAAATCAAATTAACTTTTTGGGCTGTGGAGCTTTGTTGAAGGTATCGTCCATTAATAAGCATGCTAAAAGTTATAACAAAGCCTAGCCAGAAAAGAAAAAATAGAATCCCAGTAATTACCCAGAGTTCTAACCAAGGCGATACCAGGTAAGTCTTTTTAAGAAAGTTTAGAAAGTTTTTAACTTGCTGCTTGCGTGAATTTTGGGCTGGCGTTGTTTCCGGTCCACTTGGATCCAAGGAAAACGTATCAAAGTTCATGAAGTAGCCAGAAACAGTTCGATCAATTGTAGGAATTGCATCGGGATTTGTTGAAATCTCATTTTGCTCTCGTCGAGGCATGTTGACGTAGACGTCTGTATTTGGTCTAATTGCAACTTGTGTGTTGTTTGAGTTTGATTTTGAAGTTGAACTTCTGGTTCAAGGGGAACGAGTTCCATAGCATTGTTGCTTAGTACTTCATTCCGCACAGGAGGCTCTTCAAACGTGATGAGTCTTTCTGTTTGAACTTCTTGGATAGTAGCTAGAGGAGGGCATCTGCTACTGTGGAGTCCACGAGGCCTACTGTTCAGTATCGTCCACATAGTGTGGTTTGATTAAGTCGATTGAGACAAATCTTTTCTCCTTTTTTCCGGCAAGAGGCGGCAAAAGTACAATTCTTGTTCCTTGAACTGCTAGGACAGGTACAGGCTTTCTGTATGATGGTCCAAATTCTTTTTTGTCCGCTATTTTCTCTCTGACCAGATCCCCGATGTTTGGGATCCAGACAGGTCTTGCCGTTACTGCCTTGACTTCCCCAGTGGCGGTCTGTTTCTGGAGCACATTACTCTGTTGTGTCCTGGATTCATTTAGATCCTGTAAAACAGCCAAACGATCATGGATATCAAATGGTTTCTCATCCGCCAATTAGCCTTCACAATCAAGATCACGTACCCACATTCTCATCCCAAATAGGACCTCATATGGAGTGACACCCCCTAGAGAATTTCTTGGCTGGTTATTGAGTGCTCTTTGTACCCCATATAGGTGATTGACCCAACTACCGCCCTTGCCTAATACCCTAGCTGTTAAAGATTGCTTTAAGTACCGGTTTTTCCTCTCCACGACCGAATTTCCCTCAAGATGGTTTGGAGAGGAGTACCGCAGTGCAATGCCCATACTTTCCATGGCCTCTTTGTAAGCCCGAGAGCTAAACGCCGGGCCACGGTCAGAATGTAACGTGCCAACTGCGTATGTCCCGATAAAGACTCGCCAATCTTTTATAACAGTTCGAGCGTCAGCCGAGCGCTGAGGCCAAACCCATAGGAATATTGAGCAGGAATCCACTGCAACCATTACTTTGTAATGGGCCGCAGTACTTCCGATAAATGCACGCAAATGGACAGTTTGATGCTGTCTAACAATGGGATCTGCGCTGGACGTTCTATGGTGGAACTACTTTTCTGTTGACAGATATTGCACTTGAAGACGAAGTCTTTGGTCTGCTTTGTTAACCTTGGCCACCAGTAGAGTTGTTTCAAAAGGGAAACTGTTGCTGAAACTCCAGCATGTGCAGAACTTAGTCCCTCGTGTGCTGCCTGAATTAAACCTAACCTATGATCCATATTTGATATTACTCTGTCCCCCACTCCAGGAATCTGAGCATATGGAATGTTGTTTGCATCTAACTTGTAGGAGTACTTGAGTGGAAATTTCTTTGGTACTGCACCGCTGTTTTTGCTTGAAGCAATAACAGCCACCATATTCTCACCGTCTATCCTCGTTTTTGAACGAGTGATTGCAGCTACGGAAGCCGTACGTACAGCCCCCTTTGCGGCTTCATCAGCCCATGAATTCCATTCAACGTGAACGCCATCACGCTGATGACTCAGTGTATGGATCACGTGAGCCCTTGGTAGTTCGTTCTTTAACTCAACTACCTGTTCCCATAGCATTTTATGCTTAATTGTGCCACCTTTTGCATCTTTAAACCTGTTCTGTTCCCAATGGTATAAATATTCATTGTATGACTGTACACTGTGAAAGGAATCACACACAATTAGTGTGGGGAATTCATGATCCGTATTTACAAGTGCCAGTATCAGTACTTTTAACTCTGCCAACTGAGCTGTGCAGTCTCCTAGAGATTGTGTTTTGGTGCAACTCGGATGGAACTTTCCATCCCGCATGCGACCTTTAACGATAGCACATGCCGGGCTGTATTGTTGCTTACTCCCTATGGCCAGTTGAGCTGATCCGTCAGTGTAAATAATATATTCATACTGATCGAGAGGCAATATTTAATTTGGTAGAGGATATTCTTGTTCGTATTGCAGAAATGCTTGTGTTTTTAGATTTGGATCAAATCTGTATTCAATGTTTGTTGCAGTAAGAGAATTAGCCCATTGCATCCATCTTGGATGTAAGGCTTATGCGTTTGGAATGCTTGCCTTTGTAACAGCTTCTAAAGCTGGTACTGGGGTTACGACAATTATGCGTTTCCCCTGAGCCAGTGCTCTTTCTCTTGCTACAGCGGTCTGAACTGCTGTCAGGATTTTTTCTGTTGAAGTGAAACGCATTTCTGCTGCTTGTGTACAGGTGCGATCTGTAAGCGATTGGTACGGTTTTGCCTTCATTGAAGGTTAAGTAAGTGTACCCACATTGACCCGCTATTATTCAGATCACTAAGTTGCGTACCTTTACTCATGTCTGTAAGTGTTTGGCAGCTATCATGTCTTCTTGTAGTGAACGTAGGATGTTTGTGTGTTCCTGTGACCAGTGTCTGACTGAGAAGTCAGGTTTGATTAAGTAATAGAAAGGTTTTACTTTTTCTGCGTAATCTAAAATGTATGTTCTGCCGGAATTTAGGAATCCCAGTATCGATTGTAGACTTTTTAATGATCTTGGAGGCTGGAGCAGCGCACACTTTCCTAAAAAGTTAGCTACCAGGCTTTTCCCTTCACTTGAAAGCTCATATCCTAAAAATAGGACATTGAGGTGGGCTATTTTTGATTTCTTAAAATTAAATTTGTAGCCCTCAGAGGCGAATCCCATAATAATGGTGCTCACCCTGGTCAAGTGCTTTTTTAAGTCATCGTCCATCAGATAAATATCATCCACATAGGACAATGCTTCTTCATCAAAATGTTGGAGTAACTCTGTTACTCTTGCAGAGAATACCCCCAGGCTGTTCTTATACCCCTGGGGGAGATGACAAAATTGCCACTGGGACCCCAACCCTGAGAATGCGGTCAGATACCTGCTTTCAGATGCTATATTTTGGCAGAAAAATACATTTGAGATATCAAGTGTGGTTTTGTATTTTTTCCGCACAATGTTATTCATTAATGTGGCACTGTGTGCGTTGTGGACAGTGAACATCTTTGTGCATGTGTTTAAATGTCTGTAATCTAAAACTAGACGATATGAGTTGTCCAGTTTTGATACGGGAAACAAAGGGTTGTTCATTAGTGAGGTGCATGTTTCAATCACCCCTTGGTATTCAAGTTGATCTAAGATCTCCCTGACCTGTTTTTTAGCTTCTTGCTTTATTGGGTATTGCCTCTGAGCATTTGGTGAAACTTTTAATGGGATCATGTGGTGGGTTGAATCCTCATCCCAACCGGCATGATTTTTGTATAGTGCTGGAGCTAGGGCAACTGCCCACTCCTGTGCATATGCATGTTTAAGATGTATGGGAACGAAGTCAGAGAATGCTGGAAAAATTAGCGTTTCTTCCACTAGGGCACTCCATAACGAATGCTGGTGGCCAATCTTGTTCTGCTAATAGGATGTCATAACCAGATGACAGATTTTCCCAAAAGAGAACTTTAACTTTCCTGGGCTTGTCCCCCTCCATTTGGAGTGTTATTTCGTGTAACTTATGTGGGACGCTCACCCTTGTGTCTGGTGTTTCCACCGTGATCTAATCATTCAAGTCCGCTGTCACCAGAAATTCCATCAGGTTCTGGCGAGCTATTGTTACTTCTGCAACACTGTCTAGCATCGTCAGAGCCCATTCCCCGTACAGAAGTTGCGTCCTCAGAATTCTGGGCATGTCTGATCTTTATGCCTGCAACTCTCTTCTTCTTAAACTGAGGTTTTGATTTTGACTTGTCTTCTTTTTTTGAAGTATAGTCTTGAGCATGCTGCTTGTCCCTGGACTTTGTACGCTCTTCTTTGTGTTCTGACCGTCCTTCTCTCTCTGAGTTTTTTGTCGAACCCTGAAAGGAACGAGAGGAACGTGTATCAGTATCCTGATACCTGTCAGGTTTCCTAATATTATCCCTATTCCTAAGGTTGTACCTCTTTTCAGAGGGCTCCTGTGGAGGAGATCTGCCTCTGGATTGAGATCTGTTTTTCAAGTTTTGCTGTTTTTTATTATCCCACTTCTTTTTAGAAGAAGCAGGTGTCTGCTTGGTAGTGTCCTTTTCAGGACTGCCCATCAGTTGTGGTTTTATTGCTTTCCCACCCAAACTGTCTCTGCCTAATTCTGCATATGCAGTTTCTATTATTTTGGGCAGTTCGTGTTGTTGTTCTAACGGACTGAACTCCCTTAGGCGTTGGTGCATTGCCACTGAAACTGCTTCCCCTTTAATATTAGCTAGTATTATGGCTAATACCTGGTCATAGTTATTTAATAACTTCATCCCTAAGTTCAGGGCAGGTTCTGCTCCGTACTCGTTTTGTATTTGTCTCAATACGTCTGGTACTACTGCTAATGAAGGAATACCATGTGTCCTGGTTTATATGGCAGCAAAGACTGTACCCCAAGAGGTGCAGTCCTCTACTTGTGGTGCTATCCCCATGGGCAAGCAGATTGTTAGCATTCTGTGTTTTTCAAACGGGGTAGTATTCGGGAATACTGCCTCGAGCTGAGTTATTTTCTGAGCTACACAAAATGGCATTTGTTCATGTTTCGTGGGCATCTTGCCCATTTCTGCGTGTAATGTTTGTGGTGTGATTTTAGTTGCTGTACTCTGATATTGAGTTCCATTTGTTGCAACTGATGTTGGTTGGACTGTGAAAGTCCTCGTGACAAACTGTGTCAGGTTTCTGTAGATTTTAATTAAATCCTTGTGTTGTAAGAGTAAGTCTGACTGTGGCATTGTGTCAATGTCAGGATGTGGTGTGTAGGCTGCTAATATTGGCCATGTTGCCCCGTCTCCTCCGAGCGGGCCTAATCTTACTCTGGAGTAGGAGTAGGGCGCCTTTAAACCAGTATAGGTGTTCCTGGTATGTGAGTGGAACGTCTATGTCCTCGAACGGACCATATTCCTGTGGTGCATCCCCTTCTGCATAGTAGTGAAATGTCTGTGTTCTTGCATCTGCTGCTGGGAATGTAACCCACGAATAAAATACCTCTGTTTTATTTGATTCGTGTGCCTCAATCACGAAAGCTACAATGCCACCCCTAGCTTGTAAACCATTTTCTAATAGTTTCAGGGTGATAGTACGTCTAAATATAGGTGCAATGAGAATTCCTTCCACCTCTTCTTCTCCTATTGAGAGGCGTCTAGCCACCACCGGATTATCTGGGTTGGTTATGTCCTCAGTCATTTTGAAAAGGAGAAATGTATTCAAGGGAAATAAGATAAGGTGTTATGCACAATTTTAGGAACAAAATGTCCTTCAAGCTTGATTAACCAACAGCCAATACATAGGATATTTCACCTACTTAGCTGTGGCGGAATTTGTGCCCACCCACTCCAGACGTCTCTGGCGTTTTTGTGAGTAGGGGTCTCTGAGATTTAGCATGACTGAACTACTCAGATTCTACTGTTAAATAAGAACCCAACCATCGTTGGTGGCGCCATGTCGTGTAGTTCCTATATTACCCATACAGGACCTGCGTGTGTGGATAACATAAACTGTGGGCTTGGTGGTAGACTGATTCTGAGCACCCCCACTGACAATGTTAGCCTGTTTGCATAAGCTAGCTCACAGTGCCACTAGTGTCTCCTCTTATTGGGGAAAGAATAGTTTCTGGCAACCTCAGAACATGACAACCCTGTTCCCTCAGGATCGTGGAAACAATGTACTACATTTCGCTCAGTCACTCGTGCTCACTTATCTTGTCTCAGAGATACACAGAATAAACAGCCTGGGCGTTTCAATAAGGGTTTATTGAACAGTCGATATTCTTGTGCAGAATATATGAGCTGCAACAACCATTAGACAGTAGCAGAGATATATGATTAGTAGTACAGTGAATATAAATGGATAGTACAGTTCTACCATCTTGCACTACGCATGTATAAATACATGAATATAAAATGCATTGATAAAAGAAAGCGCGTACTCCTACGATGCCTATCTAGATGTACCTAAGTGTACCTAGCCTGTGTGTATGTGTAAAGCCAAGAATCCCTCTAGGATTTAGTCGAACCCCATTACCTGAAGTGTGAGAATGTAGGAGCCCTTCTTGGTCTCGAGCTGGACACCCCGCGAGGGATGTGTTAGATCACTGTCAGCTGGAGCGTTCTGCATGCAGGAGCCTCAGCGTCTCTGGTCAGTGTGACGGTCTGGAAGTCTCGGTTCCCTCTAACTAACACTAGCAAGATGTGCTGTATTTATACAGAAAGTATCTAGGGTTCCTTTGTCCCTTGTTGCTTGTATTAGCCATTGTTGGATGTGAGGATGACGTATGGGATGAACCGTGTATGTAGATATGGGGAGGAAGGTGGTGTAGCCCCAGCCTGGTTTCTAAGAACCCTTATGAATATTCATTCATACTGTGTGAGTCTAGGAGAAACCCTCCTTCTGCACCCAGGACTAGAACTAGGTAAAGGTTCAATCCTAAAAGGCCCGTTACAGTGTAGTGTAGGGGAGGTAATGTAGGTGAAGGGGTATGATGTTACCCGGGCCTATATTATGGTACCTATATGGAACATAACAAGAGCTGGCTGTAATATTCAGAGAATGTCCTATATTTGCGACATGAATATCTATAACTGCCCCATCCCTAAATTGTGCTTGCAATATTTCTTGATGTCACCACAGAAATGTTTCATTATGCTCCCATCCCCCTTCTGTTTGAAAAGGCTCCCTTGAGCCATTGAGCTGACGAGCTTTGGGAGATGGCCCTGTGCGCCAGTGAGAGGTACTGCGACCTGAAAGGATTGTGGCAGCCTTCTCAGCAACCCCAGATAAATTTGAGTTTTTTATCTCTACTGATGAAGGATAATATCTAGAAACAGATGTGTCTAGAGATTCACAGCACTAACCTCTACCAACTTTGGTGAAATACTTCAGCAAAAACCCAAGTAGGCATTTAAAGTGAACTGCAATTACAATAATGCTCAGGGGTGAATTGTGCTGGGAGGTGAGGCAGTGTGCTCCCATCCCCCTTCTGACAGAACTGTTTAATCTTCGGACAATCCCACACAATGTGAAACCTGCTACCACCATCTCCCGCTGTGCATCAAAAGCATCTATCTTGTATCCGGGGGCTTATGCTATGTAAAAAGGCTGGGTTTCTGTATAGTTTATAGACAAGGAACAAGGGGACCCTTATAGTCAGAAGGGAACAAGGGTAGTATTAAGTTATTAGAGACAGCCGTCCCTTTCAAAAGAAATACATACATATAACCACAATACTTCAATCAGGATCGGGTCTACTCGTATCCAATGGGATAATATCAAGAATTTAATTACAAAAAAACAAGCGAAACAATACAAAAACATTGAGTGAGCAGGACGTGACGGGGTTTCTAGGAAATCACCAGATTTCCTTACCACAGGCATGTGACATAAAAGTGACTTTAGGTGAGAATACAAAATAGTAATAATCACAATAGCAAGAGCATCTTATACTCCACATAAGTCTCAATTGAAGGTTGGACTTAAAGACGTAGGTGTCAACGGCGTTTCGATCCCCAACAACGGTTATGGGATCATCATCAGGACTGGACAATAAAAAAAAATGCCTGGGAAGTTGCCTGGATAAGGTGGGGGAGAGGTAGGGGGTACGGGGAAGAGGGAAGGAAAAAATCAGGGGGAAAAAAGGGGATGGCAGAAGGGAAGAGTAGGTTAGAAGGAGGTAAGGTCAAACATTAGTATTTACGCGTTTGTCCCCATTGTGAGTAAATTACATTAGGGTGAAAATAACCACATGCATATGCCCCAGTCTGGTTGGCTGTATTAAATTACCACTTATTGTGTAGATGTTGAAAAACCGGCATGAGAGAGGTGGTCTATGTAGACTGGTGTTGACGCTTAATAAAATTGATGTTCATTAGATGCTGGATTAAGTGAAGGTCTCAGCGCGGAAACAGCGAAGTCTAGGTTGCTCAATAGTGATGCAGGAGAACGTTGCCACTGGCGGCCATTTTACATCGCCACTCGGTTATACTTTTAGAAGCACTAATTTGAGGCAAACAAAACATAATTAAAATAGAGAAAAATATCCCTTTCGTTTCCCTCCCGTCGTCTACGTACCCCAATTAGTTGTTACCTAGCAGAAAGCAACATTTAAGCTGTTCCTTACTTACCATCACTATTGTTTTTGCAACGACACGTTTTATTTCTATGAAGCACAAACATGCATTTATTTTAATTAGTACGCATTTAATTTTACGTTATAATTAGACACACGGACATCCATTAATAGATTATTTAGCACATACATTGGCATATTACCATTCCCATACATACAGTGTTGATTAATACATTTAAACGAACATTTTATTTAATTAATTATAAAATTTGTTAGGGGTTAAATTTTTTTATTTTCCCTGCTCCATCAACTCCCCCTTTGGTGATTTTTAAATCACCACATAAAACCCAAGTCATACTTCTTTTCAGGCAGCATGTCTTTCATCCTTTGCTTTCTGTTATTTATACATCTGTTTCTTCTTCATCTTGCCTTTTAGTCTCTTTATACATGCTTTCTTTCATCTTCTCCAACTCAATTTCACCCATTTCTCTCTCTCTTTCTCTCATTATTCTGTTATTTCTTTTTATCTTATTTTGTCTTACTTTTCTCTTTATACATGTTATTACTATTTTCAATACCATGGCAAACAGTATTACTATAGTTGCTACTATTATAACTTTCCCTATCACTAGTCTACTCATCCTAGTTAACCAATTCGCTACTGAAGAAAACCCTCTACCAAGTTTTCCCAAAACACTTTCAACCTCCAGTGGAACTAGTTCTTTGTGCAAACTTGTAATATTTGTAATATACTTCTGTATATTTTCACTGTTATCAGGAATGTAAGTACAACAATGTTGGACTTTCAACATTCCACAGACTCCACCCTCTTTTGCCAAAAGAATATCAAGGGCAAGCCGATTTTGCATCACCATAGCTCTCATGGCAACCATTTCGGTATTTACCATTAAGAACCCTCCCGCAGTATCTGTAGACAAACAATCTACTACTGTGGATAACTTCCGAATTTTAAATGCATTCAAAGATATTCCCACTGCTGGTATCAATGCTCCAAAAATATCACCTACAATTTCTGAAAAACTTTCCCTCTTTCTACGTGTAAATCTATTAATCATCTTGTATGTTCCCTTTTCTTCTCTGTCCATGTGAAAATTTTTTGGAAAGACCAGGCCTACATAGCAAGTTCCATACCAATGGTCCGGTAACCTGTAATAAGCTCTATTCCCACAAATATAATAGATACCTGGAAATATTGGATCTTTTCCACCTTTGAATCCCCAACCTCCCAGAATTTGATAATTGTCATGGCAGATACTGGAACCTACAAAGTAATTGTCATAGACTGTCTTATTTCTCCTAATACACAACTTTCCTGTTTGCGGCCAATCTAATGTCATTGCGGCATTTATCTTTTTCCCTTCATGATTTCCTTCCTCAAACGTCCATAAGCGTTTTCCTTCCTCTTTTATTGCTTCTTTTGAAATTTCATTCTTCTTTCTTCAACCATTTCTAAAAATACTTTTTCTTCTTTCTTTAACTCACAGGTAAGGTTGTTACTAACTATTTCTTCTAACGTTAATTTTCTATGTTCTAAAAAGAATTCTCCTAAAACTTTTGCTGGTTTTACTTTGTTAAGTTCGGGTACTACTGGAATGTTTGCAAAAATCTTATCTATATCAGTATAATAAGATTCTAATCTACCTGTTTTATAAAATAAACTTGCTATTATACTACATGTTATTCCATAAGTCAGAGGTAGGTGATGATAAGTCACACCTTCTGATACTGATGCAGGCAACTGCATACAAACATAACAATCTCTCACGTCCATTGTCTCTACGTACTCATACAACAATTTTGTAAAAACATTCTTTGAAAAATCTGTTACTGACTTATCCTTATGCAACTCTGCACTACTTCTTAAAATAACTGGTTCTTTAATATTAGTTTCTTTTTCTGGTTTAGTATCATTTTTTGCTTCTATCACAGCTACACTAATAGGAATTGTGATTGCTAAAACTATCCATATGGTCATTAATAACCCTGTACAAAAGCAGCACATTTTGCACCATCTCTTTATAAATTCACATTTATCTCTTCTATCCCTATTATTTTCCATTTTTCTTTTTCTATTTGTTAAGTTTCAGAAAATTTGTGTCACTACACCTCAGAAATGACTTAGATGCCACTCTGCTTTCAAAAGTCTTTGCTTGGTACTTTCTTTAATTCTCTCCAGAATTCTTTCGTTGTCACATCCGGTGATTTGTCACATCCAGTAAATTGTCATGTCCGGCAGAAGCACTATAAGTCTTCACTTCAGGTTTGTTGCATCTCACCTTTTCCCATCCGACTTCTCAGTCTCTGGTTCCCGTGAGTGTTTTCTTCTTCTTCTTTGTAATCTGTTAGTGCAATATACAGCCACTCAGGTGACTTATACTTTGCATTCACTTTCTTTGTCCTTTTGGACTTTTGTAATCTTTTTCCACTTGGTTTTTCTTGTCCCTTTTGACTTGTTACCTCATTTACTTGTTCAGCACCTTCGTCTTCCGCTCTTATTATTCTATATCTCAATTTTCTTACATAGCTATTGGGCCAATTATCTCCTTTTCTTGGCCTTTTTGCTTCACCTTCTCTTTCTTCTCTTTCTGATTTCCAATTTCTTTTTCTTGATTCAGTCTTTGCTTTTTCCTCTCCTCCACTTTCTTCTGTTTCTGTTTCAACTGTTTCACTATTGTCTCTTATTTTGAAACTTATAATCTCGTCATCTCCTACTGGTGGATCTGTCTTCTCCTTTTTGTTTTCCCTTATTACTGTCCCTCCTCGGTGTTCTTCCGATTTGGTGTTTTTCTCCTTTTCTGTTTCTAAATTTCCCTGTTCTTCTGTTTCTCTATCTGTCCCTATTGCTCCTCGGGGTTCTTCTCGATTTTCTAACTTTTTGTGTACTTCTTTCCCTACTTCATCTATTAATATTGTTTCTGAAGGAGTTCCACCAAAACTTGTACCTGGTTGTTCATCTAACTCAATTTCTTGCTCAGTTTCTTCTCTAAATGGTTTATAACCCCAAGTTTTCCTTAGGAATTCTTCACGGTTTTCAACTGAATCATCAGAGTCTGAAGTTGTGTCAGATATTTCCAGATGTCGACTTACAGGGCGATCTTCAGGTTCTGGAATTTCTGAATTTCTTTCTTCTTCTTCTTCTTCCTCTTCTTCTCTAGAGGTTTTTGTCGTTGGGGTTTCCAGATGTCGACTTTCAGGTCGATCTTCAAGTTCTGGCACCCTTTCTTTTATCTTTGTTGTCCCAGCCGTTAAACTTTTATCCCACACTTCCAGACGCCGACTCACATGTCGATCTGTAGGTTCTGGAACTCTGATTGTGTGGCTGGCATGAACCCAGTTTTTCACTCCTGCACACTTGACGGCAGTCGTTGTCACTAGGATTACCTGTCGTGGCACGTCCCAACGAGGAACTAGACAGTTTCTTCTCCTGTGGACTTTTATGCGGACCCAGTCTCCTGGATTCAAGTCGTGGGCTGGTTTTCTTTCAAGAGTGGTCGCATCCGGTCCAACCTGATGAAATACAGAACGCACCACATCAGCCAGTCCCTTGCAATAATCCAGTACTAGATCATCAGTTATAGTTAATAACTTGTTGACGGGTACGTGTGCTTGTCTCATTGCTCGTCCCATAATCATCTCGTGGGGACTGAGTCCAGTTTTCTTTTCAGGGATGCTTCTGATTGTCATCAGAACAAGAGGCAGTGCATCTGGCCATTTGAGTCCTGTAGCTTGACACATTTTTCCTAACCTGTTTTTAATTGTTCCATTTATCTGCTCTACTACCCCAGAAGCCTCTGGTCTGTAAGCACAATGTAGTTTTTGTTTAATACTCAATGCTTCACAGATCAATTGGATCAACTCATTTTGAAAATGTGTTCCTCTATCTGTCTCAACCGTGACTGGAAAACCATACCTTGGAATGAACTCTCGCAGCATAAGTTTTGCCACTGTTGTTCCATCATTCCTTCTTGTGGGGTATGCCTCCACCCAACGAGAGAACAAACAGACGACCACCAGAACATATCTTAGTCTGTTACTAGGGGGCATCTCGATAAAGTCCAACTGCATTCTAGTGAATGGACCTCCTTCTCGTCCTATTGTTCCTAGACTCACTACTGTTTTTCTTCCTGGGTTAAATTGTTGACAAATAAGACATCTTTGACAAAGACTTTCAGCAATGGCTCTGAATTTTGGGTTATACCAGGTTTGTCTAAAAAGTCTGATCATTGCATCTCTCCCAATATGAGCTTGTCCATGGTGCATCCGTGCCATGTCTGCAATCATGCTATCAGGCATAACTGGTCTTTCATCTCTGTATACCCACACACCATTATTTTCCTGTCTTCTACATCCTGCTTTTATCCAGTAATCTTTTTCCTCATCTCTTGCTGTTTCTTGTAACTGCCTTACTTCATCCCATGTTTCGACAGTATTAGTGAAAAGCAAAGGACAAGAGACATGCTCCCTTTCTCTATTTTTGTTCAGGGACGCCATGTTTTCCGCACAATATCTAGCGATCTCATCAGCATAATTATTGCCGACCGCTATGTAGTCTTCGTTTTTCTTATGCGCCTTGCACTTCACTACAGCTATTTGTTTAGGCAACTGTATCGCCTCAAGCAGTTTTTTAACATAATCTCCATTTCTGATAGGTGTTCCTGCAGATGTCAAAAATCCTCTTTGTGACCAAATCTGTCCGAAATCGTGTACGATGCCGAAACCATATTGGCTATCGGTCACAATCGTGATTCGTACATTTTTCCCCAATTTACATGCTTGAATCAAAGCAATTAGTTCCGCAACTTGGGCAGACCTAACTCCTTTCAGACAAGACGCTTCAATCACAGTTGCCACTGTGCATACTGCGTAAGCTGCGCTTAACACTCCTTCTTTTGTACGCAAGCATGAACCATCCACAAACATGACATAATCAGATTCCTTTAACGGTTCATCTTTTATGTCAGCTCTTGGTTTTGTGCAATATTCCAGCACGTTCAGACAATCATGATCTACTTCGTCTTGTTCAATTATGCTTTCTTCATCTGGTAATGATGTAGAAGGATTTACATTCATGCATCTATCTATGGTCACATTTTCAGCGCTCAAGATGACTTTTTCGTACTTAGTCAGCCGACTATGTGTCATGTACTGTGTTTTTGTTCTTGTCAAAAGAATTTCTACTGAATGGGGAACATATACTCTCAATGGATACCCCATCACTATACCTTCACTTTGTTCCAGACTTACACAAGTAGCAGCAACTGCTTTCAGACATCCAGGCAATGCTTTTGCTATAGGATCTAAAACAGCTGAAAAATAAGCGATTGGTCTTTTCATGGTCCCGTGTTTTTGTACCAGTACTGAAAATGCACATCCATCTCTTTCACTGCAGTACAACTCAAAATCCTTCTCATAATCAGGCATGCCTAAAGCAGGGGCCTCACACAGTTTCTTTTTCAATTCTTTGAAAGATTTCATTTCTTCTTTGTTTAACTCAAAAGGGTCTTTTACATCTTTCTTTGTCAATTTTTGTAAGGGTTTTGCAATCAAAGAGAAACCACTTATCCACTGTCGACAATATCCAACCATTCCCAAAAACATTCTTACCTCTCTCTGAGTCATTGGTGCTCTCATTCCTTGAATCATTCTTACTCTCTCTGTCGCTATTTTCCGCACTCCTTTCTCAATTTTATGCCCTAAATACTGGACTTCTTTCTGACAAAACTGTAATTTTGAAGGGGACACTTTATGTCCTCTTTTCTCCAAATGGTTCAGTAAAGCAATTGTGTCACTTACACATGCTTCTTTGGTTTTCGATGCCACCAATAGGTCATCGATATACTGCACCATCACTGATTTTTCTGGCATTTTTAAATCTTCCAGAGATTTCTTTAGAATCTGATAAAAAATTGAGGGCTTTCTGTATACCCCTGAGGAATTCGGCACCATGCCAAAATACGCTCTCCGAACCGGAATGCAAATAATGGCTGGCTATCTGGATGCAAAGGAATAGAGAAAAATGCGTGACATAAATCTATCACAGTGTACCACTCAGCTTCATGTGGAATTTGATATAGAATTACTGCAGGGTTTGGCACTATTGGACAACATGGTACAACTATTTTGTTGATCTTTCTTAAATCCTGTACTATTCTATATGTTCCATTTGGCTTTTTCAGTCCCATTATAGGTGAATTACATGGACTGCTCATGATTTCTTTCAGAATTCCCTGTTCAATCATCTTATTTATCACAGGAGTTATTCCTTCAATTATTTCTGGAGTTAATTTGTACTGTGGCGTGTTTGGATAAGTTATCCCTTCTTTCACTGTCACTTTTACGGGATCAACTTCTCTCATCAATCCAATGTCTTCTCTTGTAAAATCCCACACACTTTCTTTTACTGCACTTTTTAGTTCTTCTGGAAGTTTTTCTGCATCAAATGCAGGAAACAAACCATTCGTTTCAGGTTCTTGATTCATCAAAGTTACTTTATACAAAACATCTTCATCTGAAGTCTGAAATCCTATTCCATCTGGTGTACAATAAATTGTGCAATTCATCTTGCATAAAAGGTCACGACCTAAAAGATTTACAGGACTACAATCGCACACTACAAATTTATGCATTTTGCTAAAAGAACCAATTTTTACTTCCACCAATTCAGTAAGTGGGGTTTTAATCTGCTGATTGGCTACTCCTACCACTTGGATGTATTCACCTGAGAGAGGAAGGTTTGGAATTTCCACTGATCTAACAGTAGAACGGGTAGCTCCAGTATCGACAAGGAATGTTACATTTGCACCATTCACTTCTCCATCCACAAAGGGACCAGACTGATCTACCTCTAGAGTTGCGCCAAGCACGCACTCTTTCCCTCTCCTGCGAACCGTCAGAATCTTTCATCCGGGTCATCCTCACTCTGTCGCAACCAATACTGAGAAATGTTAGCTGCTCGCGGCAACTGTGTTACCTGCTCTCCTCCGTAGAATCCTGTTTCTGTACTGTATCTTTGCTGGTTAACAGTGTTGGGAAGTGGTGGTTGTGGCACCTGACTTTGTTGAACAACTACCTCATTCTGCACCTGTGGAGTTAATGATTGATGTTCTGGATTAGGTTTAGGTGGGAACTTACACTCGTTTCTCCAATGCCCTAATTTTCCGCAATTATGACATGGCCATTTCTTCTTTGCCTCTTCTAGACTCACTTGACCTTTTCCTTTACCTATGTTTGGTCGCATTTTATTCTGTCCTGATTCGTTTCCATTATTATTGTCCAATTGAGCTTCTTGTTTTTCTGCCACTTTCACTTGTGCCCACATTGCCTTTTCTTTCAACTTACGCTGTTTACTCTCTATTTCATCACTACAATACTTAGCATATCTCAGTACCTTATCTACACTTCCATTCTGCCAGTTTATCATGTGTTGCTTAATCATATCACTTATTTCTGGTTTCAGGCCAAACACAAATCGGTATACAAAATGACTCATGTCCTTTTCACTCAACTCCTCATAACCACTATACTGCTTGAAAACCAATAACAATCGCTCATAATATGCATGTACAGACTCCTTACTTTCCTGTGTAGTTCTATCAATCTTAACCCAATCTGTCTCTTTGGGAGGAATTTTATTCTTCAAAAAGGTAATCACCTTATCGTACTTCTTCATCACATCAGGACCTGGAGCTCCTGTCTTAGGATCTCTTGGATATTCTGTAGTTGGCCAGTCAACTGTAATCTTACATTCGGACCATAAATCTGTTGGTACCACTATGTCAAACAATCCATCTAAATCTATCCACAACACTTTTGAGACTTTTACAAACCTTTCTACTTGTCGGTACCACTCAACTGGCTTCTCTCTTAACTTTGGAAAGTCATTGGTAAATGACAGTATGTCCTGCCTAGTCCAGGGAACATGCACGTAACTACCACCTGGAGTTTCTCTCATGGGGTATTCTTTGACAATAGATTCTTTTTCAGTTATCATAAAAGCCAATGAACCTTTGTCTGTACTTTTCTCATTCTTCTTTGTCCATCTAACCTTCCATCTGTCCACATCACCCCATTTTCTCAACAACACAATTAACTCCTTTATCTGTGTCAGCCTTCCTGCCGTGTTCAAATTTTCAATATCTTTTTCACAAAAGTCTACTCTGTATGGTTTCTGCAACGTTTTCACTTTTGCAAAATCTATTCCAATCTCACTAGCCACTTCTTCTAGTTTGTCATGTAAATTCTTTGCCCTCCATGTTATACTTTTGCACAGAAACATTATTTCATCATCCTGATAATTTTTTATCTTTTCAGTACCAATCGTTCCTAAAATTAATTCTTCCATATCTATTTTTAATCTGATCACATCTAATGGTTTTTCTTCTGTTTCTTTTATTTTAAAAGCTTTCATCCACTCATTCAACTCATCAGGAGTCGGACCTATGGGTGTATTATTTAGTTCTATCCAGTTACCACTCTTTTCGGGCGTTTCTGTTGCAGATTCTGTTACCATATGCATTTTCTTACCATTGCATTCATTCACCGTTAAATTTGTAGGTGGACTTGGTCTGTAAGTACTAGCCAAATTACTTGTACTTGCACTTTGTTCCATCCTTTCCTTTTCTCTCTGAAATTGTGAACTCAAGGGAATCACCAAAGATCGTTCATCAATTTTCTGATTCTCAAAAACTGGTATTACTGGACCTATTGTTACAGGCACAGTAACTGCTTCCATATTTTTCGTTAATTCTCTAATTTTCTCAGTTAGTTCTTTTGTTGTCCTTGCCAATTCGCTTGCATTGTCGCTTTCTATTCCTTCATTTTGAGAAGTTCTCATTTGTTCTTGTGACCTATTTACTTCAATTCTCTTTTCCGGACTTTTATTTCGCATAGTCTCTATTAGTGGCGCATTTGGTGTCACCACTGTAGAACTCTGCTGATACGGAGGTGGATTTCTATTTAATATATCTTCCAGCAACTCGTCATCCGTTTCGCTCTCATGCATATACTTTTCTCTCTCCATATGTTTCTTTTTCTCAGTCCGTTTTTTCTCAGTCCCTTCCTCAACTGTAAAAGCTGGAAACAAACCTCCTGTCATGTTAGCACATCTCCATCGTTTTATTCTGTCCTCATGATTTACTCCCCATAATCTTCCAGGCATAAATTCATGATCTCTCATTCCTCTGAATCTCTCTCGTTCATACATCTCATCTTCCCATTCCGTCAAAGCCTCAAACTGTGTTGGTCTAGGTCTAGGTTCCAATTTACACATTTTTTCTCGCAAATTTCGCAAAACCGCTACACTAAATGAACCATTCTCAGGGAAAGCTAAAGCACCATCATTCTTTGTATACTTTGCCCAGTTTTCCAACCATATGCACGTATGATATCCATATTTCAGCATCATATGTGAAGCTGCTGATTTCGGCGGAGGAATTACTTGTCCCTCTCTAGTCACAACCTTTTTGTCTTTCTTAAAGAAATTCTTCAATTTCGTCGTCCATGACGTTCTCTCCCTTTCATACTCGTAATACGGCATGTTTTCTATTTGTTTTCTCTTTACTCTAACGCTGTTCTGTGTACGGAACTTCAACCAATTACAGCGCGACTCTCACTAACGCACCAATCAGAACAATTTCCTTCGTCCGCGAACCAACCAATCCTAGCACGGCACTTTTCTACGTCACTCCTGACTCTGTGTTCACGTGACTAGCGCACTATCCAATCCTAGCGCGGCACTGTTCCACGTCACTTCTACTCTTTTACCCCTCCTTTACAAAATTTATCGGCAATTTTTCTCTTTTCGCCGTTTCTTCGTTAGTTACAACAATTAAAACAATTCCATAGTCTGATTCGCTAAACAAAAGTGACAGCTTTGTCCTTTTACACAAGAATCCTGTTTTTCCAGTAGGCAGCGCTTACCTCTACCCTACCACAGAATTATGTACTCTCGCCGATAAAGTAGCACTTCCCTCTACCTTACCCTTCTTTCAAACAAACAATTTACTCGTTTCTCTGGGGATAAGACACATGTGGAGACTAGGCTCCTGAGAATTAAGGCCAAAGTTTCACAAGTAAACGTGATTTGCTATTCCAATTACACACTTTTCGCACAGAAATCCCTAACATAACACAACCTGCGTTATTACCAAAATGAATTCAGACCATGTACCAAATTCCATGTGACTTCTCTTGCCACACGTGTTCCACTTCCTACATCCCAGAAGCGTGAAAACTCACATATAACATAACACGACTTAACATATAGTGTTAGTCATAAAAAATAATCAATAATCAATAAACAATAATCACTAAACTAATCTATAGAAAACCATACCTCTGCTACCAAGAAATCTGATGCAGCGCGTACAATAAAAACTATTCTCCTCCCAGGTTACTTATAGGTCATCCAGGGGCAAACTATATTTCTCATATCCACATGACGATGGGGCCCATAAACATCGCCTAACACACACACACACTCCTGGATTTCCTTTACACCTTTATGAAATTCTGTACTCCTAGGAGAAGCATGAGAACTAAATGGAGAACACCATTTTATGTACCGCTGGAAGAGCCAGGATATCTTATTACCTTAATTTGTCACTTTCTTTTAGTTATTTCTTAAGATATTCCTGCTCATTGTTTTGTCGATGAATCATTCATTTAAGAAATTAGTTCATAGTGATTAAGACCAGCTGAATCACAATAACCAATTACTGATGTCACAATCATTTAGGAAAATAACCACTGAGTCATTTTGGGTTTAAAGAATCTTAAATTTTATATAATTTTAAAAGCATGAAAAAGATTTTAATACTTTATTCAATTATTCATTCTTAAATTCAAATATTTATTAAGCATAATCATTTTATTGCAGAAAGGAAATTTTGTCATGAAGCCAAAACCCTAATTACCTGCCTAGCTTACTAATTTAGCCTAATGATTTCTAACCTAAGTTAGGAATTAGAAATAGCCTGATTCTCATACTCAACTGGAAAATTAAGATAGCAACAGCAACTTCAGCTCGTCAGCATCAGCTACCTGCAACCCGTCTCATCTAACAGTCTTTCAGCATCTCCCGCTCAGTAAGGGATCGATCAGGACCACCCAGCACTGGAAGCCACCAACACGACTCTTCAACTCCTCTCCTGACTGTGACTGCAACCGCGACTGACCCCCTCCCACTAAGAGTAGGCCCTCTTATACCCTAATTCTAACTTTGCTAACTAACTGTTGCAACATTAATATCACGCTTTTCTTTCATTGGTCCATGCATGTCAGCTTATTCATTCTTTTAATCAAGTTCTCTTGGATTCAAGGGTCCTTGGATCATTTCCTTTCCCATACGCTTAAACATTTTCATCCGTTTTGATCAGTTCATTTGTAACTTCTTTCGACACATTCGAGAACTCCGCAGTCATTGTCCTTTCTCTTAAACTTGTTTCCCACGGGCCTTCTGCTGATCATCATGGCACACTTATCAGTTCAATTAGGTCACACCAGCCTTGACCATTTCTTGCATCCAAGCATCTCAGTAACCTCACGAGGTTTTAGCTTTTTTTTTTCTCCGTTTTCATCCCATATCACGTGTCCCCTTTGCGCCTGCGCACATCTTCCCACTGGCGGCCATTTTACATCGCCACTCGGTTATACTTTTAGAAGCACTAATTTGAGGCAAACAAAACATAATTAAAATAGAGAAAAATATCCCTTTCGTTTCCCTCCCGTCGTCTACGTACCCCAATTAGTTGTTACCTAGCAGAAAGCAACATTTAAGCTGTTCCTTACTTACCATCACTATTGTTTTTGCATCGACACGTTTTATTTCTATGAAGCACAAACATGCATTTATTTTAATTAGTACGCATTTAATTTTACGTTATAATTAGACACACGGACATCCATTAATAGATTATTTAGCACATACATTGGCATATTACCATTCCCATACATACAGTGTTGATTAATACATTTAAACGAACATTTTATTTAATTAATTATAAAATTTGTTAGGGGTTAAATTTTTTATTTTCCCTGCTCCATCAAGGGTCACGCTAAAATGGGAAGCAGGAACTTACTGATGAGCGCATTGGTGAAACTGTGGGATCATGAGAGGGAACGGTGTCCCAATCAAGGTTGGTGGTGAACCGCACTCGGAGAGTCCTCTGATGCAATGCCACGAGGAGGGGTAGGACTAACAGCAAGAGCGTTATATTGGTCCTGGCGGCCTGGTGGAGAGGGGAGTAACCAGGAGTGAGTCTAGCTGGGGGCAATTAACAGGAGATGGGTGTAGTTTTGAGTATGGGGAGGCGCTTACCGGGAAGGGAAGGTGGGGGAGAGCGAAGTCTTAGTCCCCACGGCGTCCGTGAATCGGGATAAGTGTGGGCTCAGCAGGATAGCTGCAATATAGAGTTCCAAGGTTTGGGGATACTTCAGATCTGCAGTAAGGTACGGGCGGTCGTACGGTGTCTGGAACGTACTCACCGCAATGGAGATCGGGAGAGGTGAAATTAATGAATGCCAAAGCAATGCGGAGCTTGGAAGGTGACAAGGGGAGCGGGAAAATGGAAGCAAGGTAGTTGAATGGCAGATGTGAAGAATACATTGAGTACCAGGGACCTGTGGGAGGTGGCGGGTGCACTTACCTAGAGTCAGGCTGTGGACGAGGACGAGGATGCGGGGGCCTGCACTGGTGGTAGCTGCAGTCGCTGAGCGGAGAGTTCCGAGGATCGGCTATGCTGGAACCACGAGCTTATGTGTCGTTAGCTCGCTAATGTAGCCTGGCGTGAAAGTGCGCATGTGTGAAGGCTCTACGATCGGAGCAAAACCCCAAGTGAGCGCGGTCGGCAGTAGGCGCCATGTTGGAAGGGGTTCAGTGTTGAGTGCGAGTGAAGAAATGGGTAGAGGGTGGCGGAAGGGAGGATCTCTTCTAACCCAGTTCTTAGGCACGGGTAGTGGCAAGTCAATCAATTATTGACCTTGATGCACATAATTAAGATTTAGAACAAAAAGAGCCAGTTGGCTCAACAATAGTGTGTTTGATGGTAGTTGACATTGATTATTGCCATATTGTATCCCAAGTGAAAATATATACCAGGGCAATTACTAATAGTTACAATCAGCACAAGGAATACGGCACAACATAAGAGGAAAGAGTAATAGAATTAATGAAAAAAAGGTTTATAACAAAATTTTTTATCAGCATCACAGTGTGATATAAGAGTAGTATAGACCACCAATTGGCGTAGCAGTGTAGAGTGAGACCATTATGAAAGGGTCGGTACATGTCAGGGCACATGTAGGTGATTAAGGTTACAATGGGCACAGTTACCATTGAGCACAAGGCAGCATGAGTAGGTAGTTACGATGCTAAAGTCTTATCGGCATTGTAGTAATGGGGGAAGTATGGATCAGAGTGATAATTGTCCATGTTACAGCAGGTTAGTCTTTAGCTCCAACCTTCAATTGAGACTTATGTGGAGTATAAGATGCTCTTGCTATTGTGACTATTACTTATCTGTATTCTCACCTAAAGTCACTTTTAAGTCACATGCCTGTGGTAAGGATATCTGCTGATTTCCTAAAAACCCTGTCACGTCCTGCTCACTCAATGTTTTTGTATTGTTTAGCTTGAATTTTTGTAATTAAATTCTTGATATTATCCATTTGGACACGAGAAGACCCGATCCTGATTGAAGTATTGTGGTTATATGTATGTATTTCTTTTGAAAGGGACAGGGGTTCTGTATAGTAGCCATTTGGTGTAAAATTGCATTGTCCTAAAATTGGCTCCTCTTAATAGTGTGGCGTTAAACTTGTTAATCTTCTTCCAAGCTCCCATTGATATGTGAAGGCTCTCTTTAGTTTGCCATTTATCCCGAGCCTTTTCATATGTTTTATTGTTAGTATTCTCGCTAAGAATAGATATCAAGCCGCTAATGGATTTGCGTGTAGTTGATTTCATCAATACCTCAATGAGGGCCAGCTTTGTAGAGAGTTAAATGGGATTTATATTTTTCAGGAAGTTTCTAATCTGGAGGAAAGACCATTGTAGTAGACCTTTATGACATATAATGCCATGTTTAATCTCGTTCAAGTTCTAAATTGATAAAATCGACTACCATGGAATATCCATTCCTTTCCCATTTATATGAAATATTTGATTCAACCAAACACTGTTCCCCTATGTATATATCTGATAAGCGTGTAGATCCATTTATCAAGGGTATATTATAATGCTTAAACATTTGTGCCTTTTGTTTTAGTAGCCAAAAAGTACTTTATATCTTACTTTTTGGGGGTTTCAGTAGATCTAAAACTTTATATTCTTGTAAAAATGTTATCATGAAAAATTTGTCAATGCTGGATGAGCCAAAGCTTTTGACAAATCTATATGTATTATGTGAAAAATGTTCATAGTAACATTCTCTTAAATTGGGAAGCGACATACCTTCTTCCATAGTTGGTTTGTATAAAGTAACTAGTGCCAGTCTGGGTATTTTATTCGCCCATATAAAAGTTGAAAATAAACATTCTAGTTCTTTAAAGAATGTCTTCTGTAATACACATAGAATTGCTGAAAATAAAAATTACAGACGGATAAAATTGACATACGATTTAGAGCCACACGCCAAATTAATGAGAGAGGCAATTAAGTCCACTTACCGAATAGCACCATAATCTTTTGTATTAGCGGTACATAATTTAGTATATACATATCATTCACATTTTCGGAAACATATATTCCTAGATAGGACTTTGGTCTTGGGTTAATTAAGGTCTGGAATTCAGGTAATAAGGTGTCCTGTGCGCAATTACATAATATGATTTCAGTCTTTGTATTATTTATTTTATATTCACCTAATTCTTTAAATTCCCTGAAAATCGCAAAGATTTCCTTCTGAATATTTTTCTCAGGTTTAAGAAACAAAACAATGTCATCTGCATACAGTTTTATGTTTGACATCCTGTTCATTGGTGCTGACATCGTTGCTTTTTTTCTAACGGCTATCGCCAGTGGCTCTATGAACAGGGCAAAGAGAAAAGGCGAAACGGGGCAGCCCTGGAGTGTATCTCTGTTTAGTCTACATCTGCCTATGCTCCGTGAATTAATAATTTTTTGAACCGTGGCACCCTTATATAGACAGGTTATTATTTGTATAAAACTTTTCAGGAGCCCATATTTTTTGAGAATCATAAAAAGGCTTTCACAAGACACCAAATCAAAAGCTTTTTCTGCGTCTAAAAACCTCACCTGTGCGGGTATTTTATTCTATGTCATGTAATCCAAGGCATCTATTAAAAAGTTAGTAATAGTAAAAAACTGTCTGCCTGCCACAAACCCACATTGATCTGGATGGATAATTGATCCTATGATATTATTCATCCTATTTGCTAAAAGGTTGGTAACAATTCTGTAGTCTACATTTAATAGGCTAATAGGCTTATACGAGTTGATATTCTCCTTGTTTTTATCTTTCTTTAAGAAACTGACTACCACGGCAATGCAGAAAGATGGCGGGGGCTCCCCTCCTTCCAATATATGATTAGCAAGCTTTAAGATTTCTGTATTTAAAATTGGTGCAAATTTCTTACATAGTTCTACTGGGAAGCCATCTTCGCCTGCTGATTTACCATTAGAGAACAAATTTACTGCTCTATCTATTTCTTCAAGGAAAAATCTAGTGAACATCATCTGGCCTTGTTCATTTGATAGGCATGGAATTGTAAGTTTGTCTAAAAACAGCCTGAGTCGTTCAGCATCAATCTGCTGTTGTGAATTATAGATTGTCTCACAGTGTTGTAAATAGACCTTATGAATATCTAATGATTCAGTTAAGTGAGCCTTGGCTTCAATGTCTACTAAAGATCAGATCTTATTTCTTACTTGCGCTCAGTGGCCTGCCAAGCCAGTAATCTACCAGTATATTCACTTTCTTCGTAGACCTTTTGGAGATACGCAATATTTGCAGTATTGCCTTGTGAATAATAATATTCTTGCATATCTATTTTTGCTTGGTTGAACAATTGCTTAGTTACAGTATTTCTAGTTGCAGAAGCGCTGTGCTAGCCTGAACCAACTCAGATTCCAGTTCCCGCCATTTTTAAGAATGCCTCTTTTCGTTGCTCTATCTCTTTAGTCATGATATATCCCAGAATTGTGGCCTTGAAGGCATTCTCTATGCTAGCAGTGTTACTATTGGTCATAAAACACATTTAAATCTCACAATGAACCCCTGTACACCACTCCTCATTCTCCAAGTCGACTTTATTAAAAACCATTGGCCTGGTGCTTTTTCTATCCAAATTTGTGTCACTTCCATTTTAACCATGGCATGATCTGAAAAAGCATTCTATATGTGTTCATAACTAATCCATTTCAAGCTATGTGAAGCAAGAAAATAATCTATTCTGGTAACAGTATTATATTTAGCAGAGAAACATGAAAATTCACATTTCTTAGAATAATGAGTATGCCATAGATCAATCAGGCCTAATTCCCTCTTGCAATTGGCCAAGGCTTTGGATATTTGGCTTTGGATATTTGTGGCTTATTTTGTCTCTGAGTTGTGGACGATGTGTCCAACATCACATCTTGCAAAAAATGTAAATCTCCACCCAAAATCACCTGGCCTGGGATATTAATTAAGGCCTGTTTTAATTCTGCCAAGAGAAGAGGATTTTCTAATATTGGTGCATAAATTGTGGCTATAGTTAGCTTTGTTTTATTTAAAATTCCATTAATAAACGCCCATCCGAATCTGTCTGCATAGCTTTTATCTGAAAGGGTATATGCTTACCTATATATGTCCGCACACCCGTGTTGCACAACTAGCATTTGCTAGACAGTCGGCCATGGCCCATTGTTGGTGAATTTTATTAGAGATGTTTTTGTTTTATTCATAAAGTGCGTTTCCTGTAAGAGCACAATATCCAGGCTATGTCCTTTTAACCAGATATCAATTGTCTGAGTATTACACTTGCTGTTAAGGCCATTGACATTAAATGATATTACCTTCAGAGCTTCTTTATGCATCTTGCTTTCACATATGGTGCCGATACTATACTTTCCCCCCTATATTTTGCTGAGAAAAAAATATTCATTGACTAACATTTCTAATAATGCAAATAAAGTGAATCGTGCCTTGGAATATTTATATTTTCCTGTGTACACAGGAGAAAGATTTTCTTGTCGAATGTTATCCTCAGTTGCTGAAGATGTTCCTTTTCTGGAAACCTTTGTGTTTTATGTTATTTTTACATCGCTATTTCACACTGACAGGCACAGCTGTTATCCTTCTCATTCAGCCTGTCAGATGATCTTCCCACTGATTGGCACAGCATTTTCTGGTTCTAAGTATTCTTTCTTTCTACACATTTTTCTAGTGTGCGAAGACATGACATTTTCTTATTATAAGTACTATTTTACTCTGTGTATTGTTTCTTACAAGAACAATGCTCTATCGAATTAAGTGTAATGCTTTTCCGGTACCATCCTGGCTGGCGCATCTCTTGGTGAAGAGTTTTCAGCTTCATCAATTTCTCATGGACCAAATGTGTTACTAAATCCAAGGCTAAGCCTGTAGCACATAAAGTAAGACCTATTCCTCACATGATGCATGCCCCTTTGAGGAAAGAACTGGACAGACTGTTAGAGTTGGGAGTGATAGAGCCTATAGAGAGTTCATAATGGTTGGCTCCGGTAGTTCTAGCAACTAAAACATCCAACAAAGACATAAGATTATGCATAGATCTCAGGGATCCCAACAATATCATATGGGTGGACAGACATCCCCTGCCGCAAATTCATGAAGTCCTCACTTTGATTAAAGGTGCGAGCTGTTTTAGTGTTTTGGACTTATCGTCTGCATATCACCAGGTGGAGTTACATCCTGACTCACATCACCTCTCCTCCTTTGTAACTCCCCTGGGTCCATTCCAATACTTGTGCATGCTTTTCGGCTTAGCGTCCGGTGCGGCCGCTTTTCAAAGAATCATGCAGCATGTGTTAAAAGACATTCTTGGTACGTTAAATTTCCAGGACATCATTCTCATCCATGGCAAGGATGTGAGAGAGCATGATGAAATGCTTAGGAAGGTGTTAACTGAACTCCGTAGTGCAGGGCTCACTCGAAGGAAAGACAAATGTTGCATTTGTGTGGGTTCTGTAGAATATTTGGGACACACAATTTCACAAGATTGCATAAAGCCCAAGTTGAACTTAGTGGAAGCCATTCAGAATACTGCAGCTTCCACCAATACTGACAAACTCAAATCCATTTTGGGGCTTTCAGAATCTTATTCCAAATTTGTACAGAATTATGCTGGTATTGTGGAACCTGTGCGTATTTTGCTTAGAGCGAAAGTTCCTTTCATATGGAGCTTGTATTATAGCATCCTCCTCTCCGGGCAGATTTGACCCGATAAAACCCACTACTTTGAGCACGGATACCAGCAATAAGGGCTTAGGGGCTAGTTTGACACAATAGGTGGATGGCAGAAACAAGTTGTTGCTTTTGCCTCCAGGGCATTAAAAGGGACTGAGAAGAATTATTCTGTGTGGAAAAGGAGGTTCTTGCGTGTTTTTGGGCAGTCAGACATTTTAGATTTTTTTTTATGGGACTTGTCATTTGACTGTGGGCCTCGAGCTTGTTGCTGCTGCTGGTGGGGACTCAAAGTCCCAGGAATCACTCACTCCAAGGAGGAGGGGCCGCATACTGCATTTTCTGCCACTGCCATGTGCTATTTAGTGTCTTGCTATCTCCTATGGAGCTGGACACCCGCAGGTCATGCCCGGGTAAAACCTGGGCCAAGGGCAGGCCTGTCCTGTGCCTGTCAGCTCCAGGAAGAGCCAGGGCAGGGCACCCCCCTTGCTTTTACAGCAAATACTGTCTCGCTAATCGGTAAGACTAAACCCGCTCAACAGAGGGACTTGTTGCAAGACTAAATCAGTTCGAACCACTCGAGTAGAGCAGGACAAATTCTATTCTATTTTATTCTATACTGCACTTATATAGCGCATGGCCTAAGGGTAGCCATTTTCTATATAAGTGCAGTATAGAATATAATATAATAGAATTTGCCCTGCCCTACTTGTGTGGGTCAAACTTATTTAGTCTGTGGTGTTATATGGCCAAATGGGCCCCTTAGAGGAGGATTGTATGTTTTGCTGTTGCTTGTGCAACATATTTATAGTCCTGAACTGAGAAGGCTTCCCATACAGAAGTATTCAGGCTGTTCTCCCAATCCAGCGGAGTGAGAACACCAAGTAGACTGAGTGGAACTTGCAGAGATGCCCCCATTTGGAAATGTGTACAGGATGTTTTGGTTGTCCTTTCTCTTTTTTTCTTTCTAATTCTATTTTTTATACTGGAACTTAAACTGTGAACCCTATATACAAACCTAATACTTGGGGTGTTAACTCATGCAAGTTACCAGAATGAGTGTCTACAGATTTTACGGTAACCATCCACTCCACACCAACACCATTTACACACTGTGCCTAGAAAGTTCAAAGAAATTCAATGGGGAAACAGAAAGCTACTGAACCCGCCCAGAGAATGATTAAACACAGCAAAGTACTGAAAAAACAAGCAACTGTGCCCAAAATTAAATCAACCTACTGAGCAAGGAATTTGAATAAATAATTGGGAATAAAACCCCCCAAGACGGAGCCAAAAAGGGTGCAGTTAAAAATCCAAAGAGGGCAGTGCGAACCGTACCTAGCATGTTTAATACAAAAGAAGCTAGCAGCCCCGTCTGTAAAGGCCCTTGTAATGAATGAGTCAGGTCCAACAGTTCCTTTGGAGGACCCTGCTCTTAGGGCTAACCCACAGGTTACCAATCTGGAGCCCACAGTTCCCTGCAGTAATCAAGTGTTTGAGGAAACTGTTACTACAAGGGAAGTAACTTACATCCTACGGGATATTCAGCTAACCAGCGATCAAATCTCTTCTAACTTTGCTAGCTTGTTGTGGACAGTTAGCAAAATGAAGAATAAAATAGAGATCTTTACAAATATGATTAGACACCTGCTAGGCTTAGTGAAGCAGTTGTTGGCAACACCACTAGAAATAAACCACTGTAGTATGGGAAGGGTTCAGAAGATCGATAGTGAGAAGCCCAGTGTGAGATCATGACACACGAGGGGGATTGGGGAACCAACCAAAATAGTTGGTAGGGGGCCAATCTTGGATGCAGGCACTAGCACCAAACCCGGGGTGTAGACATGGGGAAACCAGTACAATATGACAGACATCAAAAGCATGCCCACATGAAGCAAATAGGGGTAGGAGGGGGCAGCGAGACACACAGCCCATAAGGGGGGACTGAGAGGCTTTCGCCACACAGGGTTAAATCATACAACTTGATTGACCGTTTCTATGATAAATGTCCCCAAACTAAATCCATCTATGTCCTCTGAGTATGAAGATTCCCTAAAAAATAAGGTTATTCTCTGGATCGGCTAGGTTAGGGACTGCAAATCTCTCATCAGGGACAAGATTATTAGTGTTAAAGGGAAATTGGTGCATGATCCCAAATTTGACCTTAATGAAATTACATTCATGAATGGTACCCTAGCAGAAGGGCAACTAGCCCTTGATTTCAGAACAAGTCCCTCTAACGATTCCACTATCCAATTCAAATACTGAGGGGGTACTATGCATGTACATTCTAACCACATGCTTCACTACCACCCTGACTCTAGTTCTTCCCTGGGACCTATAGATTGACTAAACGATGTAGATACTCCCGTTCTCATGGCTATGCAGGTGCTCATGGAGGTTCTGCCAAGAGCTAGCATTTTGAGCTCCCCCACTATAGGTCTCCTTCCATCTTCTCAGCAAATCGCCTGAATACCTATTCCTCTCAATCCCAGTCATTATCCTGGCACCCAGTTCTCTTGGCAGCACAATAGCCCCAGAATAGACTGTTGTGAGAGAGTTTCCATTGTTTCCTGGAATGTAGCAGGCCTAACCTCTAATCCAAGCCTACCTGATTGGTGTTCCTTCGTGGACAAGTTTGATGTAGGAGAGTAGGATCTGCCTCTTATGTTGCCCCCACTTTTTTCTGATGTTTACACTGGTTTCTGGCTATAGTCTGGCTGGGACCCTGCCAATCAGGGCCCAAGCCTCTCTGTTCTCTCTAAACGATTTGGAGTGCACTCTAGGTGCACTAGTGATTGGATACTGTGGTACCTTATGAGTCCCTAGTATATGGTACCTTAGGTACCAAGGGCATAGGTACTTCACAGGCCTACCAGGGGCTGAAGCATGTATTATGCCACCCCTGGGTAGCAGACTAAATCTGACACCACAGGCCTGCTACTGCAGCCTGGGTGAGGAAGTGCTAGCACCCCTCACTGAGATATAGGTCCCCTATATCTCTCCTGCACACACATTGAGACTTATCAGTCACCCCTAAAGCAGGCCCTATCAATCCTGAGGGCAGGGTGCTTAGTTTCCATGTGAGGGGTGCCTCTGCCTGAGCAGGGCCCCTCTGCAGCTCTCAGATTCCATTCT
Organism: Calotriton arnoldi; assembly: GCA_963921515.1. Taxonomy (NCBI): domain Eukaryota; kingdom Metazoa; phylum Chordata; class Amphibia; order Caudata; family Salamandridae; genus Calotriton; species Calotriton arnoldi. The sequence goes on along the minus strand of CAWUFW010022193.1, from coordinate 5,328 downwards.
CTGGGGCTGTTTGTGGATGCGGTTAAACCATATACTTTTAAGTGCATTATATCCTCGCGGTAGAATGCTAACTTTGGAATGGCTGCATCGAAACATGTCGTGTTTGGTGTCAAACATCTTGGAATACTACCCCCCGCCAGTCCTGGCAGCGGGGGTAGCATTCCACCCTTCTAGAGGGATAGACATGTACCTACTGTGGAAACGTGGTAGAATCCTGCAGAGCCCTGGCATCACAAAATGGATGCCACCAGTCACAGACACTGGGCTGCCCTCCTGCTGATGACCAACACTCGCAGTGGAGGAAGCCCAACAATAGATATCCTGTCCCAAGGGGTGTGACCACCTTCCAGACAGGGTTTAGTGTATTGGGGCTGGGTGGGTGCACTCTTAGAGTGCTTTGAAGTCCTGCACTGGGGGAGCAGAAGGCTCCTCTGTGCATACCCCAGTTCAAACCGGCTCAGGGGCTACCTGCCCCTGCTCAGGCATGAAACTGGACAAAGGGAAGTGGGTGTAGCCACCCACTCCCCTGACCCTCCCATAGGTAGGGTCATAGAGCTAGTCCCTCCCTTTCTTTTAGTATAAGAGGGGGAACCTGTGCATTGCACCCTAGATTTCCCTGGATGACGCTCTGAAGAAGAATCCTGGACCTTCGATGTTCCACTACCTTTGGAAGACTGAAGAATCTCCCTTGGAGTCAAGGAGTGACTCCCCTGCTTGGCAGGCACCAAAAACTACAACCGACGGTCGCAAACTACGCCACTCCCGCCGGAGTCCGAAGTCCCTGCAGCCCAAAAAGTCGATTTCCTGACTTTTCAAAAGCCATCGTGAGTCCCCAGTGAAGCTGAGGCCAGTGGACCCCAAGAGTGATGAGGAACCGCGACCCCTGGGTACAGTGCACTATTGTCGAGTGCAACCCCTTCACAACGTTCCACGAACTTGTGCTTTGGACCACGTGTGGTCCTAGCCTCCAGCAGGAATTCCTCCGAAGATCAGAGGCCTACCACGTCCCGAGTGACCGTGGACCCCTGTTGAGCGAATCCTCCCAAGGCATCTTTGCGATCCCTTGCCAGCCGGCTTGTGGGTCCCCAGAAGACTTTCTAAAGAAACCAAACGGCTCCTCTGGTTGCTCCAGGCCTGCCCTGACTTACCCTCGCTGGGTGAGTCCCACAGACCTTGCTGGTCTGCGCCATTGCCTCTTCACACTTTCCCCAAGACTTGCTGTTATCAAGGCTTGTTGGCTCCAATCGAGTCGCCGACACTGCAGTAAGCTGCAGACATCGTGGGATACGCCGAATCCAGCTCCTGGTCATCGTCGACACCTCCTGGACCTCGTGGCTGAAGAGTCAAGGCACCCGCGAACGACCTGAATCTTGCGACAACGGTGGGCATCCATCTTCCTTGCCCCGAGTCACTGCCAAGTGACTTTGAACACTGTCCCCTCTGCTTTCAGGTCTTCCATCTTCTGAATCCAGGCTTGGATTCCTCCGGACACTTCTCCTGTCGCCGCAAGCAGCAAGTCTTCACTGGCTCCCATTGAAAACGACGCCGCCACCCGACACCAAAGAACACCTATGCACCCGGCTCCCCTGGGTGAGGTAACTTCAGCACTACGGTGCTCCTGTGGGTGTGGGCCCTAGAACTACTTACCCTGTAAGTGGCTTGCTTGTAGCTTCCCTAGAAGGGCCCTAAAACTCTTATTTTCTAAGTGTGACAATTGCGCTGACTCATACAGGGTTCGCGTCTGTGTTAGACACACCGCGTCCATCTCCTTTGTAACACTATCTAGAACTGTGTCCTTCGACTCGTACTGAGTCCGATCGGTGTTCGCCTCGAACACACAAGGGGCCTGTAACATTGAGATCTCCATTGCACTGACTCGCACAAGGTTCGCGTCTGTGTTAGACCCAGCGCGTCCATCTCCCTTGCAACTCTATCTGTAACCGCGTCCTTCGACTCGTACAAGGACCGATCGGTGTGTTCGCCTCGAACATGCAAGGGACCTTTAACGTTGAAATCTCAATCGCGTCTGAGCGCATAGACTCGCACAGGACTCGCACCGGTGCCAGGACACCGCGTCCGTCCCCTGTGGGTCTCCTACAACTACCTGGGGTGGTTCTTGGGGGTCCCTCGATTCTAGATGCCCTAGACCTAGGTCTAGCCAAACTAAGATTGTGATATTCTGATTGTGCTAAACTTATTTTGATAACATTTGACTTGTACATATGTTCCTGACTTCTAATCTCATAAAGAGATTAGTAGAGAGTGTTTATTAATAAATACATATATATTTGATATATATACCTGTGTGGTGTCTTTTCATTTGGTGATTCAAGAGATTGTGTGGTAAAACAAGCTGCTTTACATTCCTTCAAGACTTAGCCTGAAGGCTGCTCTCCACAGCTACCACTAGGATAGCTTTCTATAAAGGTTGTCTTAAACCTATCTACCATAAGAGTCGAATTGTTCTGGTGCAAGGTGTCCACTTTAATTAGTGAACAGCATATACCAGGCCAACTTCTCACATTGGTGGGCAGCGTGTGGGATTCCAGCTTGCTATTGTTTTACCAGAAAATCTCTATTTGAATTACTAACTGAAAACCACTATAGGTACTCAAGGTACATATAAAGTCAAGGTTAGTATCAATAAGTTCTACTGAACTTAGAGCTGTGTGCCAAGGGATAGCACACCCTTTCTACAGCTCAAGCTAGTATCAGTAGGCCACAAACTAGTGTAGGTAGTACAGCACTGCACAACACTAGAATGTCCTTAAAGGGTGGAACCAGTGGATCCACTCAGCCTCAGTATAAGGACATGGCTTTTTCTGACTTGAGAGCCATGTGTGTTGAAAGACACCTGAAGCTAGGACAGAGTCCCTCCACACTACACCTGATAGATCTGCTGACAGCAGATGATCTTAGATTGGCTCTAGGAGCTAATGGGTCTGAATCAGGGAGTGGGTCAATTACAGTATCTGGGTCAGATGATGAAAATCAGAATGACCAAGACTCTGTGATTGAAGGGCCAGGCTCCAAGGGGCCTGAAAAGGACAGAGGAATTCTCCCTAAGAGAGCTGACAGAGTGGAGGAGAGGCATAGGTCCCCTTCCAGGGAATCTGACCACTCTTATCACTCTGGCAGAGAATTTGTCCACCAGAGGAACTCATACTTTCCCATAAGAGAGACCTCCTCTGAAAGAATGTGCAAACTGCTGCAGTATGAGGAAGCAAGAGTTGCCCTCAGAACCAAGCAGTTGGCACTGGATAGAGAAGCCCTGGAGATCCAGAGAGCTTCTAGAAGAGAGGGTTAGAACCCCTTGGTGGCAGCAACAGTGTCCCTAGAGGCAGATAATCTATTCCAGACCATAGGAACCTGAGCAGGGTTGTTCCTCCCTACCAGAGTGGGGATGATATCCACAAGTGGATAACTGCTATGGAGAGGGCCTGTAGAGTACAGCAGGTCCCCCAAAAGCAGTGGGCAGCAATCTTGTGGCTCTCCTTTTCAGACAAAGGTAGAGACAAGCTCCTCACTGTTAGAGAAGAGGATGCTGATAATTATGAAGTCCTGAAGAGTGCACTGATAGATGGGTTTGGCTTAACCACTGAACAGTACAGGTTAAAGTTCAGAGACACCCAGAAGGCACAGACTCAGGACTGGACTGACTTTGTAGATTGTGCAACCAAGGCTCTGGAGGGTTGGCTGGTTGGCAGTAGGGTTACTGATTTCAAGGGATTGTATAATCTGATGATGAGAGAACAGATCCTTAATAATTGCCAGAACCAGTTGTTGCATCAATACCTGGTGGACTCAGATCTGACCTCTCCCCAAGAATTGGGAAAGAAGGCAGACAAATGGGTCAGAACCAGGGTAAGGCAGAAACCCCAGAACCAAGGGGGTGACACCAAGAAGCAAGATCCTAAGGGCTCTGAGAAAGGTGGGGATAAGTCAAAAGACCAGAAGTCTTCACAAGGGCCCCAAAAATCTGCATCTGGTGGGGAGTCACAATCCAACAAGGGGAAAGGCCAAAAGAAGCCCTGGTGCAAATTCTGTAAACAGAAAGGGCACTGGACTTCTGATTGTAACAAGTCCAAAGACCAAACCACCACCACTCCTGCCCCTAAGGCAACTGTTCCCCCTAGCTCAGCTACTGGTGGAGGTGGTACTCAGAATAAGGGTGTAGTAGGGTTGACCCTGGGTTCTGAAGTGGACTCTGACCTAGTCAGAGTGCCCACTCAGGCAATGCTGATTTGTGAGGGAGACCTTAACATGTCCTTCCTAGTAAGTCCCAGTAATCTGGGCAAATACAAACAGCAGCCTGTAATAAATGGCAAACAGGCTTTGGCATTTAGGGACACAGGTGCTAGTGTCACCATGGTGGCAGAGGATCTTGTGGACCCTGGACAGATCATCCTGGGCGAAATGTACCAGGTGACCAATGCAAGCAATGTCAGGACCAACCATAGTTTGGCAGTTGTGAATTTCTCCTGGGGAGGGGTAACTGGCCTCAAGAAGGTTGTAGTCAGTGCAGACCTCCCTGTCGAATGTCTATTGGGCAATGATCTAGAGACTTCAGCCTGGTCTGAAGTAGAGTTATGGACTCATGCTGAGATGTTGGGCATCCCTGCAGAGGTATTTGCTGTGACCAGGTCACAAGCAAGAATGCATAACACTGAACCAGCTCTGGATCCTGGAACAATGGACCAGATGCTTCCCAAGAGAAGGAGCAGTAGGGTAAAGGCAGTGCCTTCCCCTCTGTCTCAGATCACAGATTCACCCCCAGAGGGAGGTGAAGCAGATCCTGAAGAAGGAACTGCTCCAGAGGGACTTGAGCCTGATCAGGTTGAGTTCTTGGGGGCAGGGGCCCTTCTAGGGAAGATCTGAGTAAGGAGCAACAGTGCTGCCCCTCTCTTGAACCCCTCAGACAGCAGGCTGCTGCTGAGGCTGCTGGGAGTGCTAGTGGGTCCCATAAGGTTTATTGGGATGAGGGACTCCTATATTCTGAGGGTAGAGGTCCAGCCCCTGGAGCCACCAGGAGGATGGTAATACCTCAGAAGTTTAGGGGGTTCCTCTTGACCCAGCACATGATATCCCTTTGGCAGGTCACTTGGGCCAAAACAAGACCTGGGACAGGCTTGTCCCACATTTTCATTGGCCACATATGTCAGAGGACACAAAGGAGTTTTGTCGCTCCTGTGTCACATGCCAAGTAAGCCTGGGCGTAGTTCGCGTAGTCGCGCTACGCGAAGACGTCGGAGCGCTACGCGTAGCTTCGCGAGCGTGCGTAGCTGCTTGTCGCGCCCGTTCGCGATGCATTTTTCTTGCTCGGGAACG